>CP092874.1:90945969-90973609 GCA_030710605.1 Cordylochernes scorpioides | reverse complement strand
GATCAATAAACAAGATGAATTTCCCCGTGAAAAAAAAAAACATAAAATTAAATTTATTTAAAAGGGCGTTGTTGGATCGTTTTTGAAGACAACTCTCAGATTTATGAAATTATTTTATTAAAAACATTAAACATTTTTAGATATATATAGAAACAAGTTAATTATCTTATTAATTATCTATTTTTTATACATTTTCTAACCAGATTCAACTTGTGAAAACAGACGACAAAGATAAGAATAAACAAATTAATAATAGAGGGTAAGTTCCTATTTTTTGCAAGCTTTCACACTAAAAAAATATTCAAATTCTTGCTTCAGGCGTACCTGGATCTGTAAAAAAAAAAACAATTTTTATCTCAAAATATTTCGAGAGATTGCTCACTCTTTATCAATTTATTGAATAGTAAACTTAATTTACAAATTATTGTAGATTACATGAAAATAACTTTGTCATTGGTCAAAAATAATTAATAATAATATATTCAAAAATTAAAATGACAAATTTGTTTCCATGTAATCTACAAGAATTTATAAATTAAGTTTACTGTGCAATAAATTGATAAAGAGG
The DNA here is from genome assembly GCA_030710605.1 of Cordylochernes scorpioides. Taxonomy (NCBI): domain Eukaryota; kingdom Metazoa; phylum Arthropoda; class Arachnida; order Pseudoscorpiones; family Chernetidae; genus Cordylochernes; species Cordylochernes scorpioides. Next base: position 90,973,041 of record CP092874.1, on the reverse strand, counting down.
GAGCAATCTCTCGAAATATTTTGAGAAAAAAATGTTTTTTTTTCTTTATAGATCCAGGTACGCTTTTTTGATATAAATTTAATTTTATGTTTATTTTTTCACGGGAAAATGTATCTTGTTTATTGATCTATCTTTGTAGATAGGTGTAAAGACTGCTAGATGAGAATAAAGCTGTTATTTGACCATATTGTATTGTAACGACCAGTTCCTATAGCTCAATGTTTGTTTTAATCGTCCATTGTTATCAGCCAAAATGGATCTTTGACCTCGTCCAATTGGATTAGATTGTAATAAAAATACTTAAACCGGTTGAAGCCTTCTCTGAAGTGACGTCTGAATCCTATAAGGTGCTTACAAGCCTCCTTAAGTGTGGACAAGCCCTTGCTATTGCGGAGTTCTTGTCCCCAACGTGCTCAATGGCAATGTTGAGGAATTCGTACAGAATTTTCTTGTCTTCAGGTGATAGTAGCAGGAGAAGTTCATTCCTATCGCTTTCCTGTATTTTTCATTTTTATTATCCCTAGTACACATTGTACAGGCCATGATAATCATGGTGGGTAGAGATTGACAACGACTGCCCTTACTGTAAGTACACCACATATCTACATATGTGAAAAACAGTTCGACTTTGTACCTACAAATGTTCCAGAGTCCTGTTTGGTTACTTTCACTCGCTGGTGGGATGGACTTTTGCAAGAATCGAAGGCCATTTTTTTTTTAAATAAAAAAAGTGTCCAGTGCGGGAATCGAACCCGGGTCGTAGCGGTTGAAAACCAACGGTTTATACCATCCTTCCACCGACCCCCTCATGTATTTCTGTAATTGCAGAATATGAACTTGAGAAGAAGAGAGAAATTATAAATATAAAATACTTTATTTTATACAGAAATAGAATTAGGGGACGAATATGTGTGTGTTATATGCGTGTTGTTCTAGTGCTGAAACCCTTCCTTTCCACAGAGGAGAATTTAGGGGAATCCTGACTACAGGGAACCTCGCTACATCACTTGGGTTTTTATAGTGTTAGAATCACCTGTGTTGTTAGAATCCTAGTTAAACAAACCATTGGGACTTTACAATTGGTGTTTGAACCAAGTTGCTGAGGTTCCTCTATATGTTATCATCATCACTGCTAATCATAATCATCATTTTTTAAGTAATCATCGTTAGACAAATATTACCTCTGGAAGAACCTGGGTCATATGGTTAGTGCTATATTTACATTGGCACCTCATTATAGCAGCCTCTTTTATAACAGAAACTTGATTATAACATCTCAATTCTAAAATCCTGAGTTTTAACCACAGTTATAGCAACATAGACCTCAAGATGTCAATAAAAATTGTTTTAATTGTCACGGTATGTGCGTGTTGTTTTGTGTATTGTGTGAGTTGAATATTCTAACAACTCATTGAAATTTCCACAATTATATTTGACCAATGACCTTAACAACACCCGGAATTTACCTGAGTACATTTTTACCCCAGTCATGAAGATTTATTTATTTCAACACACAAAAGGCGATATTCCGGCTAGGGATAATTGCGTCGATTTACATTTTAAAAAAGAAACAGTTATAAACATATTATACAAGAAAAAATATATATAAAAAGAGAAACAATAATATATATTAGGAACCTGAACCTTTCAGGTTAGAAAGATAATCATAAATATATTTACAAAAATAGTTAAATCTATGATAATTCTCTCTGCTATTTTTTACAAATTGATATAGATCTACAACATTATTTATTGTCTGTTGTCTAGCGGTGAAGAAGAGTGGACATTCCAGCAGTAGGTGTCTCGAGTCCTGGATTTCTTTGCCACAATGACAGCTAGAGTCCTCAACCGCTCAAATGATATGATGAAGAGCTTTTTAAATAAAATTTGTTACAAATAAATTTACTGGCAATGTGTTTCTTTTCAATAATATCATCAAATATTATCTCTACAGACCTTACTGCAATGATATAAGTTATTGAATGAGAGGGCTTGGCTCATCAGTGATGAAACCTCTCAGCGGTTTCACCAAATTAATCTCCAGACCGCTCTACTATTGTATTGGATTGGTTTTGGATATACCCTGTATTTACTATGGAAGGCAGCTTAGGGGTGTTTAGAAAACCTAAGGACTATATGAACTATCATTCCAGTAAGGTCTGTAGAGATAATATTTGAGGATATTATTAAAAAGAAACACATTGCCAGTAAATGTATTTGTTACACATTTTATGGATAGATGGCAATTAAATTTATAAGCTTTTTTAATATTCATAAATTAGATTTAAAATTAAAATTTATTTTCCTTTTTTTTAATTAATATAGATAATATAACAAGGTGCCCTCTATATGGCAGACATCAATCCAGAAGAGGACATCCATACGGACAAGGCATCTCAGTTGGCCGGTATTGTGATCAGGATGCATGAACCGAACTGATCTGCTCCATGGACAAGACACCACCACCATCAATCCAGAAGAGGACATCCATACGGACAAGGCATCTCAGTTGGCCGGTATTGTGATCAGGATGCATGAACCGATCTGATCTGCCTCATGGACAAAACACCACCATCGATCCAGAAGAAGACATCCATACGGACAAGACACCTCATTTGGCCGGTATTGTGATCAGGGTGTATGGACCGATCTGATCTGCTTCATGGACAAGACACCACCACCATCAATCCAGAAGAGGACATCCATACGTACAAGGCACCTCGGTTGGCAGGTATTGTGATCAGGGTGCAGAGACCGATCTGATCTGCTTCATGGAGAAGACACCACCACCATCAATCCAGAAGAGGACATCCATACGGACAATGTACCTCAGTTGGCCGGTGTTCTGATCAGGATGCATGGACCAATCTGTCTGCTCCATGGACAAATCACCACCACCATCAATCCAGAAAAGACATCCATACGGACAAGGCACCTCGGTTGGCCGGTATTGTGATCAGGGTGCATGGGCCGATCTGATCTGCTTCATGGATAAGACACCACCACCATCAATCCAGAAGAAGACATCCATACGGACAAGACACCTCATTTGGCCGGTATTGTGATCAGGGTGTATGGACCGATCTGATCTGCTTCATGGACAAGAGACCACCACCAATATAAAGAGGTAGGTTGTATAAAACATTTGTAGGTTAGAGTCATATTCACAAAAAAGGATACACATTTGACATCAAAATTACAAATATAAAAAAGGCGACATATTAGATCGATGAAAATATCAGAAAAATACAAACACCTTTCGTATGATTAACCCATTTTCTATTTATATAATTAATAAAACTATTAAAATATATATTTTACAATCAAATATTCTATTTTTATAAATTTCATTGCTATTTATCGGTAAAAGCTGCAACAATTCATTGACAATCTGTATCTTTTTATCTCTATGTAATTTGCATATATAGCTTTGATATGAAGCCATGTTTGGAAAAGTTTTACTTGATGTAATTCCTTAAAATTCTATGTATGGACCTCCACAGACCTATACACTTATGTCTATAGATTCCTTAAACAGCTCTAAGCTGCCTTCTATAGTAAATGCAGGGTATATAAGAAAACCAATCCAATACAATAGTAGAGTGGTCTGGAGATTATGAATATTAAACAACCAAGCTATGGAAAATATATAATGACTTCACACAAAGCTTCATTAAGACCAGCGGTCTTATACAGATTCACCACAGGAAAGAAGCATAGATGGAGCTCCTATACTCCAGGCAGCACATCACCCAGCAACAGCCTCCAGGTCCGACGTTATAACAGAATACACACACAAAGCTTTATTAAGACCACCGGTCTTATACAGATTCACCACAGGAAAGAAGCATAGATGGAGCTCCTATACTCCAGGCAGCACAGCACCCAACAACAGCCTTCAGGTCCGACGTTATAATAGAAAACACACACACACAAAGCTTTATTAAGACCACCGGTCTTATGCCGATTCACCACAGGAAAGAAGCATAGATGGAGCTCCTATACTCCAGGCAGCACAGCACCCAACAACAGCCTTCAGGTCCGACGCATTTCCAATGGCCACACGTTCCTTTGTGCTTATATATAATGATTTCATATACAGAGAAATATTCTGTTATGTATTTTAATTGATTATTTAAATGATATTTAGAAATTGAAATAAGTTATGGAAATATATTTATTTACGGGGCTGCTAACCAGAACGGATGATTTTTGAGCCCCAATGGACGCATAAAGCGGAATATATACAAATCACTATCTACATTGCACTGTTGGAGGGACCTGGGGATGGGTGGCCAGGGGATCATCGCCAGGTGAGGCCAGGAGAGCCAGGATGTAGAGGAGGGGAGCAGGGTGGTGATCCGCGGAGATCAGGGAGAGGCAGAGACGGGTCCAATAGTATTGAGCCCAGGGGTGGCCGTGGAGAGCAGACATACCGCAATGCTCTGTGTTCCAGGGTACACAATCACACGACATGGGCGGTCGCATATACAGGACCGATCGGGAAATCGGATATCTTAAAATAAATTATGAAAAAGGCATCTTCTTATCGTGCAACTGGAAGTTTTTGATGGCTTGCACAATCTATCGGAATAAATATCAACTCTTCTCGTTGATTTCTAATTATTCCAGAATTGGCCAATTACCCATTCTTGATTAATCAAGAAAAGCTAACCACGTACGCTTGATTAATCAAGAATGGGTAATTGGCCAATTATGTAATAATTAGAAATCAACGAGAATAGTTGATATTTATTCCGATAGATGGCGCAAGCCTTCAGCAACTTTCAGTTGCACGATAAGGAGATGCCTTTTTCATAATTTATTCACCTTATCCCAGTACAAGTTATTATTTCTTCACCCTCTTCCCTAAAAATGATATGCAGATAATCCTATACCAAAATAAGAAAATTTAATCACTTATCTTGGTAATAAAAATCTTAGTTATTGATGTTAAAATGTAGAAAAATGAATCTGTTGAACATAATATATTTAGGGGCTTTGTTCGTCACTATGGTTAAATTTGTCTACCAAACTTACAGACTTTATATCATGCGGTTTATTTTAAAAGGAAATTCTAATTTTTGGATGGAAATATATATATATATATATATGGATTTTGAATGAGATGATATATAATTAAAATTTTAATTGGTTAAAAAAGTTATTTTATTAAATGTTTAGACAAATTAACCTGTCTGTGTGTGTCAAAAAGATATTTCAAATCATAGGTATAAAAAATAAGAGAAAAGTGGAAGACCAAAACAGCTACTTTTTATTTGGTTTGTATAATAATTGAAGGTTCTAGAAAAGATTTTGAATAAAAAATGTCAGCATATATATATTTATTAAAAATAAAGAAGGCATATCCTGATCAAGAGCACATGTGGTTTTTAGATGGCAGAGCGCCATCTAGTGGAACAGAAATTAACTAAACGTTGATTTAGCCTCTTCTATTTGGCCAACCCAATTTCTTGATAAATTAAGAAAAGCCATTTCTGTTGATTCATTGATTTCTGTTCCACTAGATGACGCTCTGCCATCTAAAAAGCACATGTACCCCTGTTCAGGATATGCTTTCTTTTTTTAATATCAACACCTGAACCTTTTTTTTTCTATTATTTTTTCACATATATATTTATAATAAATTTCACATATTTGGCGTAAAACAAGTGAACATGGTTGGTTCAATTATGAAGATTAGGTTTTTAAAATATTGTTATACCAAATTTTATTGTTTTTAGATCTAATATACTTATGGATTTTAAGAAATATAAGGGGGTCGGTGGAAGGCTGGTCAAACCGCTTGATTTTCGACCACTAGGACCCGGGTTCGATTCCCGCATTGGACACTTTTTTTCTGTTTAAAAAAGAAAAAATGCTCCAATGGCCCCCGAATCTTGCAAAGGTCCAACCCCACCAGCGAGTGCAAGTAACCAAACGGGGCTCTGGCACATTTGTAAGTGCAAAGTCGAACTGTTTTTCACATGTGTAGATATGTGGTGTACTTTCAGTAAGGGCAGTCGTTGTCAACCTCTACCCACCATGATTATCCTGGCCTGTATAATGTGTACTAGGGATAAGCAAAAAAAAAGAAATATAAGATTTTTTAATTTCAAAAATGACTCAAAACGTTAATATATCTCTTTCCTAAACTTATAAAGTGGAAGAATATTCGTACTAAATATTCTCGTACAAAATTTTGAGTTTGAAAATATTCGATTTTGAAATTAGAAAAACAAGCGCATATTAGTTAGCTATAGAACTCTATATCAAGAAAGAGAAAGAGAGAGAAGCCGAAAACGAATTAAATAATAATAAACAAAAATAGAAAAAATAGTGTGCTATTGTAGTAATTGGGTAAAAACTTGATTGCCATTACAAGAAAATGGGAAAATTGTATAAAAATTGTATTTGAAGTGGAGTTGTATTACTTTCAAGTAGGCTGACATTAAGGCTGTAAGTGTTTATGGCCATATTTAGGTATCAGGGCCCCGTTTATGGTGAATCTAACACCGCTTTATGATATTTCCCTGTTTATTACCACTTAGGCCTCTCTCTGAATAACCCTAATGCAATTCCGGACGAAATGGTCCCAGGTAGATTTGCTGCTATGATTCCGTTGGCAGCTATACCATCTTTTTTTTTTTATCCTTTGCTTTAGCTGCTGTTTGCATTGGGAAGATGACTAGCTAGATTGAAATAAATAATATAATATTACTATAAACACAAGGTAATATAACTAAATTCAAATAAAATAGTGTGTTAATTAATTTGGTCCAATTTTACCTTGTGTTTATAATCTATAAACCAAATTGTGCCTTATCATACTTTTATTAAGTAAGGCTTTTTTTAAGATTATTTATTTTTATTATAAAACATCATTGTAAATATAAATGTAATTATTCTAAAGTCAATTCTTCATTCTAAAGTCAATAAAAATCATATAGATACTAATAATAAAATAGCAAAACGATTAATGTTTATGTAGTTTGTTATAGTTTCTCGCTTTTAATTTAATAATGAATTATTTGGTTGTTTTAAGAGATTGTGTATGACCTTAACTACGTAAATTACAATGGCAACATTTCAATCATGAAATAATAAGCTAATACTAATAAGCTAATAATATCAAAGCTAAGCATGATTCATTCAGCTGCTTTCAATTTAATTCTACTAAATCTGAAATTTTTACCGCATAGAAGCTGATTAGCAAAAGCCATATACATTCTCGAAATGCCCCAAATACCATTCCCAACCAGCCATTCCTGAACATCTATTGAATTGTATCAAATCCTCCAAAAAAAGACCTCTGGGAAAATCCCAGGACTATAATAGAAAAGCTGAGACAATGGAACCTAATGGAGATCGTTTAAAACGACTTGAGAAATAAGTAACAACAAATACTTTATGTTTATGACTGAAAAAATGCAAAATAATTCTCCTGCTTACAAAAATACCTCGAAGTATGGTATTTTCAACTTACAAATAAATAGAAACTACCCGTTGAAAAGAAAGAAATATATTTTAAATAGCTTTATAAATAAAAAAAAACTTCTTGGCCAGGATATCATTTTATTCTTTCGACGTTTCGACAAAAATCTTTTGTCGATGAAATATTTTTTTTCTAAACGTCTAGATAAGAAAATATTTACTGGCCAGAGGGTATTTTAATTCTAAAACTATGAACGCCAGCCAGGCAACCTCTATTTTCCTAAATATATTAATTATAAGGTTGTCCTAAAAGTTCGCGTTTTTCTTATAATGTTGTTTTTCTTATTACTTGCTGAATAATATTATTACGACGAATAAATGATAATACATAATACAATTACTTCATACATAATATAAAGACATCATGTGGAGCAACAAAATCAGACCACCCATGCAGCCCTCTAAAAGGCAGACATCAATCCAGAAGAGGACATTCATACGGCACCTCAGTTGGCCGGTATTGTGATCAGGGTGCATGCACCGATCTGATCTAATCCATGGACAAGACACCACCATCAATCCAGAAGAAGACATCCATACGGACAAGGCACCTCAGTTGGCCGGTATTGTGATCAGGGTTCACGGACCGATCTTACTGCTCCATGGACAAGGCACCTCAGTTGGCCGGTATTGTGATCAGGGTACATGGACCGATCTGATCTGCTCCATGGACAAGACACCACCACCACCATCAATACAAAAGAAGACATACATAGGGACAAGGCACCTCAGTTGGCCGGTATTGTGATCAGGGTTCACGGACCGTTCTTATCTGCTCCATGGACAAGGCACCTCAGTTGGCATGTATTGTGATCAGGGTACATGGACCGATCTGATCTGCTCCATGGACAAGACACCACCACCACCATCAATACAAAAGAAGACATCCATACGGCAAAGGCACCTCAGTTGGCCGGTATTGTGATCAAGGTGCACGGACCGATCTTATCTGCTCCATGGACAAGGCACCTCAGTTGGCCGGTATTGTGATCAGGGTACATGCACCGATCTGATCTACTCCATGGACAAGACACCACCATCAATCCAGAAGAAGACATCCATATGGACAAGGCACCTCGGTTGGCCGGTATTGTGATCAAGGTTTACGGACCGATCTGATCTGCTCCATGGACAAGACACCACCACCACGTGTACTCCAGAAGAAGACATCCATATGGACAAGACACCTCACGTGGCCGGTATTGTGATCTGGGTGCATGGACTGATTTGATCTGTTCCATGGACAAGACACCACTACCAAAGACGTTATATACAACGCTGAATATGAATGAATTTACATTTAATTTTATTTGAGTCAAAATACGATCCATTGAATAAGTTTATATAAAAGGGTATACCTGGATCTGTAAAGAAAAAAAAATAATTTTTATCTCAAAATATTTCGAAAGATTGCTTCCTCTTTATTAATTTATTGCACAGTAAACTTAATTTACAAATTCTTGTATACCACATGAAAACAACTTTGTCATTTTTGAATGTATTATTAATAATCATTTTTGACCAATGACAAAGTTGTTTCCATGTAATCTACAAGAATTTGTCAATTAAGTTTACTATTCAATAAATTGATAAAGAGTGAGCAATCTCTCGAAATATTTTTAGAAAAAAAAATGTTTTTTTTTTCTTTACAGATCCAAGTACACCTTTTTTTATATATAAATTAAATTTTATGTTTATTTTTTTTACGGGCAAATTCATCTTGTTTTATGATCTACCTTTGTAGATAGGTGTAAATAGATAACTGCTAGATGAGAATAAAACTGTTATTTGACCATATTGTATTGTAACGACCAGTTCCTATGACTCAATGTTTGTTTTAATCGTCCATTGTTATCAGCCAAAATGGATGTTTGACCTCGTCCAATCGGTGCTAAAATGATGGGAAGACAGTCTTGTCTGGGGTTATCAAAGACCATTTGTTGGCCTTTGAATCTTAGGACGGATGTGTTATCTGTTTCTTGTTTGATTGATTTTTGTTGCGCCCAACATGGAAGAAAGATAAAATATCAAAATATATTTGTGGGATGGTTGCGTACATGTTGGTGTGGCTTGTGGAAAGGCCGCTGATAAAATTATAATTAATTTTATAAAATAAATTTATTTATTTAAAGCCACGAAATATATAGAGAGGAAAGAAGTAACGGCCGCTGGAAGCAAGCCTTGTTGTTGAACGACGCGCGTGGCAAGAGTCCTGGATGCCGCCCGCGCATGCGTAGTAAGGTCTTCTTCCAGCTCGCGCTTGCCGAGGCAAAGTGTGGTCGCCACATATTCATCGCACATTAGATATTATGCTGCATCAGGGCATCATCTGTTATAAATATTCGAAACTATTATAGACACGTATAATTCTTTTAAAAATTAAACAATTTCTACTGCCCTTACTGTAATGGAAATATTTTGCAAAAAAAAAATCCTTTGCAATAATGGCATTAAAAATTATTTAATTTTCAAAAGAATCATACACGTCTATAATAGTTTCGAATATTCACAATATATATTGTATATTATAGATTATTAGATAATAAAAAGGCATATATTGGATTGAATAAATTATTTATTTGCCGATATTTCAGCTGGCTGAACGCCAACCTTTATCAAGGCATTACATTTTTGTATAAACAAATTCAGCGTCGCATTGTTTATACAAAAATGTAATGCCTTAATAAAGGTTGTGTTCAGCCAACCGAAATATTGGAAAATAAATATTTTATTAAATCCAATATATGCCTTTTTATTATCTAATGATTTAAATATGGATTGATCTATTTTCAAACAATTGTATATTATGTATACAGAGTATTACTAACTTTGAATTTTTCATTATAGCATATTCAACCTCTTTGTATGATTCTTTAAGTTCGTTTGGATTTAGTTTTGTTACTTTTAACACTGTTCATGTATTCAGGTGAGATTTTGTTACTGTTTACACTGTTCATGTATATATAGATGTGGTTTGTTGTTATTAACAGTATTCAAGTATTTATATTAGTTTTTGTTTCTTTTAACGCTGTTTATGTAGTTGTGGTTTTTTTCACTGTTAACATTATTCATGTATTTATTTAGATGGGGTTTTGTTACTTTTAACACGGCTCGAGTATTAGATTTGGTTTTGTAATTTTCAACATAGTTCATGTATTTATATGTGGTTTTGTTATTTTTAACGGTGTTCGTGTATTTTAGATATGGTTTTGTTACTTTTAACGGTGTTCATGTATTCAGTTGTGGTTTTATCACTTTTAACGCTGTTTATTAATTTAGAGATGTGGCTTTGTTACTTTCAACAAAGTTAATGTATTTAAATGTGGTTTTGTTACTTTTAACACTGTTCATATATTATATTTAGATGTTGTTTTGTTACGATTAACACTGTTCATGAATATCATGAACCAGTTGGGTCAGCTAAACCCGGCTACGAACCAGCCAATTAGGAGCGTGAAGTCATTGAGAATACAAGTGATAACAATTAACTAATAAGAGGAAATAAAATAATTAAAATTTCGAGGGCTTAATCATAATTGTTAATATAAAGATAAAAGGAATGTGTTCAATGAAGAGATACGTTGTGTAACTGATGAATTTACATTCTAGAAAAGAGTAAGGAATGTAATATATTGGTTTAAATATATTTTTCCAACTTAAAAATAAATGATGAATACTCAAAATAATAATAAAGAAAAACATCGTAAAGATAGAGGCTGCCTGGCCGGCATTCATAGTTCTTCAAAATAAAGATACTTCGGCCAGTAATTTTTTTATTATCTCAACGTTTTGACAAAAAGCTTTTGTTCTTGTCAGAGGTGTAAACAAAAATTAAAATATTTTTAACTCCTTGCTAAATGTTTTAATTTTTGTTTGCTCCTGACGAGGACAAAAGATTTTTGTCGAAACGTCGAGACAATAAAATAGATTTACTGGCCGAAGTATCTTTATTTTCAAGAAAAAGAAAAACATTTTACATGAAAATATATAATTATTAGTTATCTCTTTTGTTATCAATAGTTTTCTATTTTGTGTTGTCTGTGTAAAAAAAGGGAAAAAATAAAAGGTAAGGTGTTCAAAATAGTGTTGTAATTGTGTTTAGGGTATTATGAAATTGGCGTACAATTGTGTATAATGAGTTATGTGATGGTAGGTAGATAATAAAACGAAATATTTGAAAATGATCAACTTTTAACTCAGAATGTCAAAGTGATGATACAGTCAGTTGACTGTATGTGACACCTGTCATTCCACGTTAAGTTTGGTGGATTTTTTGACCATGGAATATTCTAGTGTCGTTTTTGGATTATTCATATGAATTGTATTTTGTGAATTAAGTGTTTGTAGGGATCTCTTTTGATATTTTATTATAATAATCTATGATTTTTAAGATTAAAAGACATGTGTAGTAAAAAAAAAAGTTAAGCAGTTTTATATGCTAATAAGGTATACAGAAATTTCTCTTTAAGGCTAGTAGAGTATGTAAGGTGGGGGTCAGTGAAAGGATGGTCTAAACCGTTGGTTTTCGACCGCTACGACCCGGGATCGAATCCAGCATTGGGCACTTTTTTCTAATAAAAAGAAATGCTTCAATGGCCCCTGATTCTTGTAAAAGTCCAACTGTTGGGATTTTTATAAGTTGTTTTTTCATAGATTAATTTATTTATATTTTGACCAGATGACCGGACGATTTTACATGTATATAATTTGTTTTAAATGATGTAAATTAGTTAGTTATGATAGGAAATTAAAAAGTGTTGATTTTCTGAGAGGTGTTTGTGTTTACTCTGCTCGATTGTAGACTAGGAAAGAATTGGTTCCTAACAGGTTATGGGCCCAGCACGCTTCCACTGCGCCGTAGAAATAATTTAGAGCTAAAGAAAAAAAGGTAGTCTAAAGAAGTGTAGCTGAGGCTAAAGTCTAAAGAAGTGTAGCTCAAGTGAAGTCTAAAGAAGTGTAGCTGAAGCTAAAGTCTAAAGAAGTCAAAAGGCTAAAGTTCAAGAAGCTGAAGGTTGAATAAGAAGAAGTTGAAAGGATAAAGTTCAAGAAGTTGAAGTTTGAATAAGAAGAAGTAGAAAGTTTAAAGAAGAAGAAAAGATTTAAGTTATAATTTTTTGTGAATTTGCATAACTAGAAATATCAATGGCTGACGAGTTGAGAATACCTAAACTAGATGGTAATAATTATTATACCTGGGCCATAAGAACTAAATCAATTTTGATCCAGAAGGACATATGGGATGCGATTGAGCCTGGCTTTCCTAGTGAAACTTCAGAAAAACAGAAGCGGAAAGATAGTTTGGCATTATCTGTCATATTATTAGCAGTTGAGGATTCATTCCTAGATGACATCGGTGATTGTAAACGAGCGATTGATGCATGGCAGATACTGGAGGACATCCACACAAAGTATGGCTTGCTGCATATATTACAACTACTGAGAGAAATTTTTAACATTACCAAAAGAAATGACGAGGATATGAAAGAATATTTCGCGAGAATAATGGATTGTCATAGAAAATTGGCAAAGTGTCACCATGGATTTGGGGATGGCGAATTAGCGTTGATTATGTTATTGGGATTACCAAAGAGCTACGAGCCGCTTATTCTCAGTTTGGAATAGCAGGAGGAGAAGCTATCTACTAGTATGGTTAAATCTAAATTACTTTTAGAAGAAAAACGACAGAACCAGCGTAAAATTCCTCAAGAAGATCCTAATAGCGCTTTTGCGGTAAGAATAAAAGAGGATACATGCAAATCACCATGTCAAGAGCGAAATAAATTTGAATATGATCAACAAAGGAATTATCATAATACGTGGACGGAAGGGAAAAGGGAAAATTATAATTATTGCAAATTATGTGGCAAATTAGGACACATGGCTAGGAATTGCAGATTTGCCAACTCATCAAGGAGAATTGGCGAAGGTATGCTGAAACAAAGTACGTTAGACCTTACTCATAAAGTCCTATTTGCAAATAACTTGAAAAACAATAACTCTCAGAATATCTGATTTCTGGATAGTGGAGCTACTGAACATATGACGTCGAACAGACTGAAAATGACGAATACAAAAAGTATTTCAACTTCAGTTGAAATGGCAAACAATGAGAAAATAAAAGTATCAGAGATGGGTGATGTAACCATCAAACTCGGTCACGAATATGGACGTGAGACCTTGTTCTTGGAAAACGTATTATACGTTCCTGAGTTAGACGGAAATATTTTGTCTGTTGGAAGGATTGAGGAAAGAGGAAACAAGGTTTTATTCCAGAATGGCAAGGCCTCTGTTTTTGGAAGTGATGGCGGGTTAATTTTGAAATCTAATAGAAGAGGAAGAATATATACAGTGGAAGAACTGAAGATAGCAAAAGTGAAGTCACCTAGTGCAGATATCTGGCACAGAAGGCTAGGACACATTTACAAAAGGGATCTCCAAAATGTGAGTGACACAGCTGAGTGCGAGGTATGCCTTGAAGGTAAAATGAGAAGACTCCCATTTCCTTCCAAACCTGTCGAAAGTAAGAGGACTTCATCACCCTTGGAGCTCATCCATTCGGATGTAGTGGGTCCCATTAGCCCAATGTCGAAGGGTGGGAGCAATTATTTTGTAACGTTCATAGATGATTTCACTCATTTCACTACAGTATATTTCATGAGGTCTAAATCAGAGGTACTTGAAAGATTTAAGGAATATAAGAACAGTGTTGAGAATTACCACAGCAGAAAAATCAAAGTCTTAAGAAGTGATAATAGGACGGAATATGTTAACGGCGAATTTAATCAATTTCTCAATTTAAATGGTATCAAGCGACAGCTTACAGTTCCAAGAACACCTCAGCAAAATGGAACTGCGGAAGGAATGAATCAGACATTACTAAACACAGCCAGATGCATTTTACTTGAATCAGGGATTCCCAAATCGTTCTGGGCAGATGCCGTAAATACAGCATGTTACTTGAGAAACAAATGTTCTAGCAAGGCGATAAGTAACAAAATACCCGAAGAAATGTGGAACGAACGGCCAGTGAAGATTGAGCATATCCGAGTTTTCGGTTGTCAGACCTGGGCATACAACGACCAGCGTCGATCCAAATTTGATTCAAGAAGCAGAGAATGTGTTTTAATTGGTTATCCGGAAGGAGTCAAAGGATACAAGGTTTGGGATATCAGAAACAATAAGGTCTTCGTAACCAGAAACGTCAGATTTAGAGAAGACGTTTTCCCAACCAAGAAAATTGATAAACAAATTTCACATGAAACGGATTTTTTCCAGGTTTAACATAACAATTTCGAAGAAGACTATGAATCTGTAAATGAGGAAGAGACGAAATTTGTAGAAAAGAACCAGAAAGACGAAGAACTAAAGAAGGAAGACGAGGAAGGCCAAAATGAGGCTTCAATCCCAAGGGGATATTCAGGGACTGATGAAACAATATCGGTAGAGAAAAATCTGAATAACTTAGAACGAAGAGAGGATGGAGAGCAGGCCTATGAAGACGAAGCACTGAGGAGGGAAGACGAAGGCCAGAATGAAACTATAATCCCAAGAAGATCTTCAAGAATTGCGGCTAGGCAGAAGGAGTATTGTAGATCAGCCTTCCACCGTGGGATAGTTGAACATAAGAGCCATCAAGATGAAATGCCGTCATCATACGAGGAGGCGCTTAATATGCCCAAAGTACAAGCTCGGCTAAAATCTATAGAAGCTTAAATGGCATCACTTCAGGAACACAGAGTATGGGATGTTGACTTGCCAAATAGTGTTAAACGAAAAACTAACCAGGATCTTGACCACTCTAGGCCTCCGATGAGGGTATGAAAACAACTTTAAAATGGGGGGCATTGTTGGGATTTTTATAAGTTGTTTTTTCATAGATTAATTTATTTATATTTTGACCAGATGACCGGACGATTTTACATGTATATAATTTGTTTTAAATGATGTAAATTAGTTAGTTATGATAGGAAATTAAAAAGTGTTGATTTTCTGAGAGGTGTTTGTGTTTACTCTGCCCGATTGTAGACTAGGAAAGAATTGGTTCCTAACACCAACCCAACCAGCAAGTACAAGTAACTACACGGGGCTCTCTGGCACATTTGTAAGTGAAAAGTCTAACTGCTTTTCACATGTGTAGACATGTGGTGCACCTACAGTAAAAGCAGTCGCCTACTTTTACCCACCATGATTATCATGGCCTGTACCACGTGTACTAGGTATGATAATAAAAAAAGAGTTTGTAAGATAATAGAAAGGTTCTTTAAAATAAAAGACATTTCGGCCATAAAATTGTGTTTATTTTCTCAACGTTTCGACAAAAATATTTTGTTCTCGTCCTTAAAGCCTTGCTAAATATTTTTTCAGTTTTTACTGACGATGACAAAAGATATTTGTCGAAACGTTGAGATTATAAAATACAATTTTCTGGACAAAGTGTTTTTTTATTTTAAGAGGGGAACAATGTATGCCGGCCAGGTAACCTTATTTCTTCAAGATAATGAAAGGTTTTCCTTTTTTTATATATACATTCAGCATATATGGAAATCATAGTTTTTCATTATTTTATTTATTCATTCAATATTTTTGTCCTCTATAAACTTGTATATAGACAAATCTATGATGCATTAGCGCGCCATCTGTTATCAAAATTCGAAACTATTATAGACTTGTATGATTCTTTTTAAAAATAAAACAATTTCTACTGTCCTTACTGCAATGGAAAATATTTATAATTGTATATAATTCTGCTGTCCTAAAAGCTTATGTCCATAGTTCATCTAAAATACCCATTCAAAGAGTCAATCATTAGTATCACTATAAAAGGAAGTTCGAAAAAAGCAATATAACAGCGGTATGGTAGATTAAACTGGCGAAACCGCAGGGAGGGTTCAACACTGATGAGCCAGGCCCTCCCATTAATTTTTCCATTGCAGTAAGGGCAGTATAAATTGTTTATTTTTAAAAAGAATCATACGCGTCTATAATAGTTTCGAATTTAGACAAATCTATGTATGATACTAATTGTCTTAATTAAATTTTGTGTAAATATCATATGCATTAACATAATTAAATGTTAGTCGTTTTAATTTTATTTCTCATTATCATTTGCAGACGACTCCAAATGGTGTATCCAGGAATAATACTATAGAGTATTTTGAAAGACCTTTGTGTATATAATTGTTTTAGATCGACGTTTAACAATTATCCCACAAATGTATCTTTTAAACGAAAACGATTATTTCTAACCTTAGGGAAGAAGTATGAAAGGATGAATTGTGAAGGGTAATTATAAACGGAAAAATAATGTGTCCAGGGATGGGAATCCGTTTATAATTACCCTTCACAATTCATCCTATCATACTTCATCCCTAAGGTTAGAACTAATCGTTATTTCTCCTTAAAAATAGTAAATTGTCAAACGTTGTTCTACAATCATAAGCCGCATTATGTTGTATTATAATTGCTTTAGTTTGTTACTTTTCGAGGTAGTATTGATGGGAATTTTGTCATATTTGGAAGTATTTGGTCATATTTGGTTGGTCAGTATAATTTAGGAATAGATTCTTTTATGATTGGTGGTAGATCACTTGGAGTAGTTTCGTTCTGATTGAAGTGAATGGTATTGTTACAAATATTGTGTTGGTGAGTTGACTGTTTTTCTATTTTTTACTAATTTAATTGAAATGTTGTATTTCTGAGAAGTGTTGTGGTTGTGTACGTCCGTAATAGGACTTCCATTCAACATGCAGTCATGGGGCCAGAGTGGGTGCGCACTAGCGTGAAGACAGAAGAAATCCATATGTATAGAATATGGATTAGAGGGGGTAGCACCCGGTAAGATGAAATGGGACCATGGATGAGTCCTGGGATTTCAGGTCAATCGGAAAACAATGGCGACCTATCTATATGACTCTTGATTATTCTGCTATGCTGATACTTTGCAGTCTTCTGTTCCTTTTCTGATCCTACTCTACTTTCTTCTTCTGTACAGCTGCTGATTTTTGGGCCCAGAAACAACCTAGCTTATATACTTTTGATGACGTCAGAGAGGGCGGACTTTGTTGCCCAATTAAGGACTGGCATGTCCAATATGTTTACATCCTCACTTAGTTGCTTGGACAATGTCAACGACCTGTTATACTACCTTTCTAGGTGCCTTCCTTCTTTTTCTGGATGTACTTCTATTTGACGCCACTTTTAAGCTACATCAGGTAATGATTTTTGGTGTTTCCACGCACAATATTTTATATACAACATAAATAAACATAAAATACGACATATATATATATTTATGGACATTTACAATCAAAAGGGAGATATACTAGTTTAAAGGCATATATATAATGACTAAATATATATATTGTATTATGGAATGAATCATTATAATGTTACTTAAGTCTCGCTATAAAAACCTCAACAAAAAAAAATAAATTCATTAGCCATTAAATAACAGCGCGAATTTAACACATTTACAGAAATGTTTCTCCCACCTTCTAAAACAATGGCTAGATTTACACTACGTTCATCATTTTAAGGCGTACAACGTAAAAACACATAATAACGATAATCATAATAAGCTAATTAACCCTAAAGGTGGAATTTTATTTAATTAGGTTTGACTTATGAAGCTGCACACACACACACAACTTTTTTTATTTATTTGTTTAATTACTTGGGAGCTACGTAATTAGAGAGAGAGGGTGGTCCTTTCTACATAATTTACAACAAAACAAGAAGAGCTGTTTTAAAAACCCATTCCAGAGCTGTTTCTAGCGTCAGATTCTCAGTTGGTAATTGAAATCTGGACTTGCAAAGCTTAATTAACTCGCTAGCACGCGACCAACACTAGGCAGTTTCTACATTTGCCTTCCTCTTCATTAAGACCCTCTCTCTACACAAAAATTGTCTCACCATTTTAAACTTTTCTTTCCCAAAAACCATTAAAATTAAACATATTACAACCATCTGGTTTTAATTAGAAATTCTTCTCAAATTGCGTAAACAAACAGCTTGCAAATTTACGAAAAGAGAATTCTTTTCTCTCAGCTCTTTCGTAAAAGAATTATCTTAAATTTAATTTACATATCCCTATATACATATGTAAAGAGAGGTAGATAGAAACACAAACACACACAGTTCTATATAATCCTATAATAATTTTCGTCAATAGATTTAATTAATCAGATAGATAAGGAAAACATTGGAAAACTTGAAAGAATTCAAACTTAAAATTTAATTCCACTTTGCCCTAAAGGTGGTTTTATTTGTCAAAAATATTAAAACTCTAAGTTTAGGCTATGTTAGATAAGCGTTAAGGTAAACATCACTGATTTCAAAAGCAAATACGAAATGGGAAATAAAGGAAACTAAATTTTGAAATTGGAGAATCATTTTAAAAGCAAATGTTTGCTACATCGTTCTTTATTGCCTCAAGATGTAGGTGTTTGACGCTAGCAGATAAATGTTTTTAATTTCTATTCAATAGATTGGTTCTATTGATGAGATTGATGTTATTTGAAGAATATTTCTATATTTGTGTCAATAATTAGTTTCAAATATTTATAAATCTGTTAAACCACGATGTATTACCGCGCCATCTGTTATTCTTCTTTTTCTTCTTTCTTATCTCCACACTGGTGTGAAGTAGAATGCGTCTACCTTTGTCATTAAGACTGGGAGCACTACTCAGTGGCAGGCCGACTTAGCTCCAAAATAAATGGCCGCCTCTGACATGAGGAACAGACGCCATGTGCAGCCGCTCCTAACATGGAGTACAAACGCTGCTCATCCTGTATTCCTGGATTAGGAGCCCATACGGGGTACTATCAGCCGGGCCAGCTGAACCCAGGTTTTTTAGTGAGCTTGTTACTGCTCCCCCTTCTCCTTTTTCATCCGGGCTTGGGACCGGCAAAGGCTGAGTTGCCATCTGTTATGAAAATTAGAAACTATTATAGACGCGTATGGTTATTTTACTGATTAAACAATTTCTACTGCCCTTACTGCAATGGAAAAAATAAGGGCCTGGCTCATCAGTGGTAAACCATCCCAGCGGTTTCGCAAGTTTAATCTACCATACCGTTGTTATATTGCATTTTTCGGTTTTCCTTTTATAGTGATACTGATGCTAGACTCTTGGAATGGGTATTTCAGATGAACTATGGACATAAGCTCTGTTAAATTTTCCTTTTATAATGATACTGATGCTAGACTCTTAGAATGGGTATTTTAGATTAACTATGGACATAAGCTCTGTTAAATTTTCCTTATATAGTTATACTGATGCTAGACTCTTGGAACGGGTATTTCAGATGAACTATGGACATAAGCTCTGTTAAAATTTCCTTATAAAGTTATACTGATGCTAGACTCTTGGAATGGGTATTTTAGATGAACTATGGACATAAGCTCTGTTAAAATTTCCTTATATAGTTATACTGATGCTAGACTCTTGGAATGGGTATTTTAGATGAAATATGGACATAAGCTCTGTTAAAATTTCCTTATATAGTTATACTGATGCTAGACTCTTGGAATGGGTATTTTAGATGAACTATGGACATAAGCTCTGTTAAATTTTCCTTTTATAATGATACTGATGCTAGACTCTTGGAATGGGTATTTTAGATTAACTATGGACATAAGCTCTGTTAAAATTTCCTTATATAGTTATACTGATGCTAGACTCTTGGAATGGGTATTTTAGATGAACTATGGACATAAGCTCTGTTAAAATTTCCTTTTATAGTGATACTGATGCTAGACTCTTGGAATGGGTATTTTAGATGAACTATGAACATAAGCTCTGTTAAAATTTCCTTTTATAGTGATACTGATGATAGACTCTTGGAATGGGTATTTTAGATGAACTATGGACATAAGCTCTGTTAAATTTTCCTTATATAGTTATACTGATGCTAGACTCTTGGATTGGGTATTTTAGATGAACTATGGACATAAGCTCTGTTAAAATTTCCTTATATAGTTATACTGATGCTAGACTCTTGGAATGGGTATTTTAGATGAACTTATGGACATAAGCTCTGTTAAAATTTCCTTATATAGTTATACTGATGCTAGACTCTTGGAATGGGTATTTTAGATGAACTATGGATATAAGCTCTGTTAAATTTTCCTTTTATAGTGATACTGATACTAGACTCTTAGAATGGGTATTTTAGATGAACTATGGACATGAGCTCTGTTAAAATTTCCTTTTATAGTGATACTAATGCTAGACTCTTGGAATGGGTATTTTAGATGAACTATGGACATAAGCTCTGTTAAATGTAACACACTTAATATTTATTAAGATCTTTTTTATATATACAGATGGAAAGTAAGATCTTTTCTTTGTCTTCAACCTACGAAATCTGTATTCATATTCAACACTTGTATATTATTGTATATTACGGCACGAATGACCCGACTTTGTCTAAATTCTAAACAAATGAATATTTGCCAAAAAACAATAAAGTTTCAACACAAAATTTATTGAAAGGAATTAAAAGCACGAATGTTTCTTTTATACATAATACAATCCCAATATATTTTTTCATCACAGTAAGGGCAGTAGAAATTTGTATTATGTATAAAAGAAACATTCGTGCTTTTAATTCCTTTAATTTTATATGTATAGATGGCGCGTTATTGCTTTGTGTTAATTTATACAAAATTTATTATTATTATATAAGTAGTACCCCACATAAAATACTATAGTATTATACTATATACTAAATAGTACTATATACTAAATAGTAATATATGGTTACAAAATACTTATAAGTTGCCCTTTTTTTTAAATAAATTTTAACTTGACTTTTATTTACGTTCAATCCGGTTCGAGGGACCAATGTTTAATTTTTCTCAATGTATAATTTTCTTACAACATAAACCTTAGATTATTAAAACATGGATCAGTAAACATGAGAGCAACCATTTCGCTCAATTACATTACTTTATTTTTCATATAACATATTTTAAAAGAGAAAACGAAAATATAACGTGGTGAGTTTCTTTTTATTAAAAATACAAGCTTTCAAGCAAAACGCTTTTCTTCAGGTAATCCAAGGAAATATGCGGAGAGGTATATACACCCAACTAAGTAAGATTTGAATATTGAAGCGGAATTGCCACGAACAAGCACGTATCAACACACCTAGAGAGCGAGCGAGAAATTCAGTTTAATATAAGTTTAAAATAAATAAAATATATACATAAATCGGGGAAAACACTTAAGGTTAAAATTCCTTATGCGGGATCCATGCTATTACAAAAAGCTATGTACTGCGGGGTTAGTTAAATTTTTCTATTGAGGCTCGGAATTTTATTGGAAACCAAAGCCTCCAGGACCAGTCGTTGATATTTTCCGCTTATGCTACTGTAAATACATTGGGTGTCTGTGAAATCAAATGAATGCTGTGTTTCTGCCATGTGCTGATAAATCTGGGAACGGCTGTCTTTGTTCATGATGTTTCTATTGTGTTCTTTAGTCTAGATTTCAATGGTTCTGCCGGTTTCACCAACAAAATGTAGAAAGAAGAACCCTTATGCTCAAAACTGGGCAACTCTGTGCTTCACTTCCATCAATAATTGACAATATGACCCAGAATAAATATATTGCTACGGCGTTTAATGGTGGTTTCCACAATTCTATCCTATGTTAAAACTATGAGTACTACTTTTACCGGGGTATTTTATGGGTACTGTTTAATTTAGTTAGAATATTTATGTTTATATTTAAAGGTTTAATATAATTTTTCTATGATTGTGTAAATATTCATTGAATTTATCATCATCACCTTTTTTTATGTATATATTTTATTTATTTTAAACTTATTTTAAACTGAATTTCTCGCTCGCTCTCTAGGTGTGTTGATACGTGCTTGTTCGTGGCAAACAAATATATTACTATATACAATAAAATTTCGAGCCTCAATAGAAAAATTGAACTAACCCCGCAGTACATAGCTTTTTGTAATAGCATGGATCCCGCATAATGAATTTTAACCTCAAGTGTTTTCCCGATTTATGTATATATTTTATTTATTTTAAACTTATTTTGAACTGAATTTCTCGCTCGCTCTCTAGGTGTGTTGATACGTGCTTGTTCGTGGCAATTCCGCTTCAATATTCAAATCTTACTTAGTTGGGTGTATATACCTCTCCGCATATTTCCTTGGATTACCTGAAGAAAAGCGTTTTGCTTGAAAGCTTGTATTTTTAATAAAAAGAAACTCACCACGTTATATATTCGTTTTCTCTTTTAACTTTTAAAACGTAGCTAAAGTATGCCTGATCATAACATTTTTTGTAAACAAAAAAAGGTGATGATGATAAATTCAATGAATATTTACACAATCATAGAAAAATTATATTAAACCTTTAAATATAAACATAAATATTCTAACTAAATTAAACAGTACCCATAAAATACCCTGGTAAAAGTAGTACTCATAGTTTTAACATAGAATAGAATTGTGGAAACCACCATTAAACGCCGTAGCAATATATTTATTCTGGGTCATATTGTCAATTATTGATGGAAGTGAAGCACAGAGTTGCCCAGTTTTGAGCATAAGGGTTCTTCTTTCTTCTTTCAGAGCAGAGCAATCAAAAATATAGTGGGTGATTTCATTTTTTAGTTTTGAATTACAGAAGGTACAAATCGGGTCCTCACCGCAGAGCATCTTGGTGCATAGGATAGAATTGTTATAATATACTATGGACAATATAGGAAGGATTTAAACATAAGAAGCTTTGCCTAGATTCAATCCTTAGTTATTATAAACCTATGAAAATCATCTAAACAAAAAAGAAGAATGAACTCTCATGGTAACTTTCAGAAAAATAAAGAAATGGAAGGGCGATTGTTGGAACGATATAGGGAGATGGCTTGTGATCCAATATATTGGAAGGCTGCAAGAAGCGGCAGTCGCTCAAATATCTCAAAGAGCTGCCAGAATTAGAATCCAGTTGAAAGATTTCCGCAGCGGCTTCGAAGAGTTAAAGACTGCGATGATACCGCGGAAGAAGTCAGACGTCAAGATAAAACGCAATGACCAACCATATCTCAACTTTTTACAAGCCAGGAGTGAGAATTGCGGCCACAGCGTAGAGAATCCTGGACACCTATAGACACGAAATCCGGAGCTGAGTGCCGTCAACGTCGAGGAATCCCATTCCTTCCATGGAGATCAGTCGAGCCATAATGCTGCCTGGAAGCCACAGAGTGAGATCAAGACCCCAAACAAACCGCATCAGTCCTACTTTCTGTTTTGAGATGGTGGTTTTACTAAACAGATCGGTTTAAAGATAGTAAAAGTCTGATGATGTCACCAGACTATTAGCCACTCTCGCCCTACCAGCAAGAAACAGACCGCAGACAAAGAGGAACAATCTAGCATTGCCTCGCTTCAACAGTTGATGTAAGTGCTAATCTTCAACCGAGGTTCCATGTTCTGGAATCACGATGATGCCTAAGAAGTGACTTTCTTCTTGATCCAGGAATTTTCAAGCAAGAAGTCATTGGAGTTCTTCCATCCATTGCACCAGAAGCCTTGGCTCTGACCGAAGTTGATTTTTATTCCGGGTGCAGAGATATTCTTGACAAACTCCAATTGTCCATCTTTGCGGGTGAGGATAAAAATATCGTCAAAGTGGGCTAAGACATTTTCCCGGCCCAACAGCTTCTTCAGGAAAAGCAGGAGAGGTCCCATGAAGTTGATGAAGAGCGCGGAGCTCGAAATTCACCCTTATTTCATAGGTTAAGTATTTAGAACATATTAGTTCTAATCGTGGCATCGATTCATGTCGTCGCCTCTAACCCAGGGTAAAGTAGGAACACTTATTCCACGAATACCTGCGTCAGATAGATGGAAAGCAGAAGGAGCTCGAGGAAACTTAGGTCCAGCTTGTAAAACGCAGATTACAAGTCAGTTGCGATAACTGTCAACTTGTTTGGTCTGGAGTCTGTGCGACCTCATCAGAGGCGTGGGATATGTTCCAGCTCTGACACTCTGGCACGATGACCCGGAGTTGAGGGCACCAACGCCTATACAGGACCCCACTGAAGACAGATATTTCGTTTTTAATGGGGTTAAAGAGAGGCGCAGTCATGTGAAATATGGCCCACCGTGAGATTGGGAATGAGGCACTCTTCACTACGGGGCATGGATAGAGGGAGAATGCCGCAATGCTGGGACTGATCGAAGACTAGATGGAGGGGAGTTACGAAGAATTCCTCGAAGCCGTGGACTAGCTTGAAAAAGGCAGCCCGTCCTAACCGACCGATTTCTCCGTTAGCCGAAGATCAATGACAACAATAATATCATCCTGCCTATCACGTAACAGTTGTGTTGGTCGCTTTTATATAATGACTAGCCGAATGATCCGGGCAACGCCCGTGTTTTACCCGATTGTGAATGTTTTTATTCAAATACTATTTGTTACAATTATAAATTGGCGCCTTAAATAAATGCATATATTCGTTAATAACTATAGCCTAGGTGCTTTATCTGTCTATGTACTGTTGGCTTCCGTAGGCGTCTCTTACTGGGAAAAAGAAAGAGAGGATTCCATTTAGTTATTAACTAATATATGCATTTATTTAAGGAGCGACTCGCTCCAACACAATAGTTACAAAAACGAAAAAGCGAGTGGGGGGGGGGGGGTGGCATGATGGGGGGGGAGGGGGGGGGGGGCAAAGGTGGCGTGATCGTAGCCAACCAATAGGAGAGCGCCATTCCAAAAAAAAAAAAAAGCAAACGGTGACAGAGATGAAAACTTTAGAATTAAGAGATGAAGAACGCATGACGCTCGTAACTGTATATTGAATATTATCGAAGTCACATCTCGCAGGAAGCTGCTTATGACCTCCAGATAGTACAAAATGCGTGCGATGTTTTACACTAGTAAATCTTGTGCCGTACCACAGTCCTTTACTCTTGAGGAAGTTCACGTTCATTGTTGACGCCCATCGGAATCAGTCAAAGATTGACTTGACCATCTTGAACTGCCAATCCTCACGCTGGAAGGCGTACGCAAAGACGTTCCCTCTTTCCTGAATTCTCTCCAATTGGGGCAGAATCGACTAGTTAAGATAGACAAAGAAAGTTTCACTGGAAGCACAACCTTACCGAAGCCCTCTACGTAGTGTGAACGGGCGACAGAAATCGCGTTGGCTTCCGCGTAGAACAGCTGGAACTATTCCACGAAGGGCGCAAGCAGGCAGATAGAGCGCAGTTGGTAAGCCAAGGACATTCATTTTACGTGTTCAAAGGCGGACTGCTAGCGGCGACTTTTCCTAAAAGCCTAAGCATGTAATTTTAAGGACATCTTCCCGAAATGGCGTACGTTTGAGCCGAACCAGAAGAGAAGCCACTGACTATTCTGTAGTTCACAGAAAGGTAGAGATTTAGGCCGGTAACCGCTTAAGTCCGGACTATCGTGCTTTTTAAAGACGGGAGAGACGGGTAGAACCCCTGGAGCTATGATTCGACAAGGACTCTATGCATGTGCCCTATGAAGTAGTCCTCAAAGCTCAGAACGCTGGATATGCTATCCCAACCAGCCACTTCCCTTCGTGGCAGGCGGATGGCAACTTCTACCTCACTCAAAAAGATATTAAAATAAAAAAGGCATACCCTGATCAAAAGCACATGAGATTTTTAGATGGCAGAGCGCCATCTAGTGGAACAGAAATCAACTAAACGTTGATATAGCCTGTTCCCTGATATTTGGCCAACCCATTTTCTTGATAAATCAAGAAAATCCAAATACGAGCGCGTTTCGGGCTGTTGGCCATCGTACTCGTGGTACAGACTGTGCCATTGTCCTAGAGGCTTCTTGAGAAACCAGGAAATTGGTATTTAAAGCCAAACTTGCAATATATTTTGAATTAAGTGGATCAGCTTCCTTCAGAGTGATATTTTCCGTAGTTCTCTTCCGGAACCAAGCGATGTTCTCCGGGCTGAAGGTAGAGCTGTTGAAGCATTTTCTGTAAGTGCTGAAGACAATGTGCCTCAGCTTCTCTCCCTCGACGAGGTTATCCGTTACGTCTTCAGTTCCGAACGATGTTGTCTGACATGCCTAAGCTCAGGCAGTTAAGAGAAGTCTTTTTCCACAGTTATTCTTCGAAGCCGGAGCGCATGAACCTGATTCTGGAGACGTAATCTTCGTCATTCACGCGGTAAATGGAAAGACACTTAATGGCTTCGATTAAATTAAGCTTTAGCATTCTCTTTCGAAGAATATGAGATACAGATGGCACAATTGATATGGAGAGAACTTCTACTTGGAGAAGGATGGTACTGTGACCCGAGCAGCGAAATTCAAGAGGCCAGTAATGACAATTGAAACAAATTTTATTGACTTCTTGTCAATAATTTACATTATAAAAAAAAATAAGGAAATAAATAAACTAAAATATAAATGATCATGCGGGGGATTTGCCCCGGCGAGTGAGCCTTCTTTCCCAGGCGATGAGCGGGTGGTCAGCCCAACCTGTACCAAGTACCGGTAGATGATGGATTTGGCCGACGCCAGGATGGCCAGGTCGTCGTCTTCGAGGCCAGACCCGAA
>CP092874.1:90902166-90945869 GCA_030710605.1 Cordylochernes scorpioides | reverse complement strand
TACAAAGATAAATCAATAAACAAGATGAAATTTCCCGTGAATAAAAACATAAAATTTAATTTATTTAAAAGGGCGTTGTTGGATCGTTTCTGAAGACAACTCTCAGATTTATAAAATTATTTAATTAAAAACTTTAAACATTTTTAGATATATATAGAAACGAGTTAATTATCTTATTAATTATCTAATTTTTATACATTTTCTAACCAGATTCAACTTGTGAAAACAGACGACAAAGACAAGAATAAACAAATTAATAATAGAGGGTAAGTTCCTATTTTTTTGCAAGCTTTCACACTAAAAAAATATTCAAATTCTTGCTTCAGGCGTACCTGGATCTGTAAAAAAAAAAACAATTTTTATCTCAAACTATTTCGAGAGATTGCTCACTCTATATCAATTTATTAAATAGTAAAACAAAATTTACAAATTCTTGTAGATAACATGAAAACAACTTTGTCATTGGTCAAAAATAATTAATAATAATACATTCAAAAAATTAAAATGACAAAGTTGTTTTCATGTGATCTACAAGAATTTGTAAATTAATTTACTGTGCAATAAATTGATAAAGAGGGAGTAATCTCTCGAAATATTTTGAGGAAAAAAAGGTTTTTTTTTTCTTTACAGATCCATTTACGTCTTTTTCGATATAAATTTAATTTTATGTTTATTTTTTCACGGGAAAATTTACCTTGTTTATTAATATATCTTTGTAGATAGGTGTAAAGACTGCTAGATGAGAATAAAGCTGTTATTTGACCATTTTGTATTGTAATGATCAGTTCCTATGACTCAATGTTTGTTTTAATCGTCCATTGTTATCAGCTAAAATGGATGTTTGACCTCATCCAATTGGATTAGATTGTAATAAAAATATTTACACCGGTAGAAGCCTTCTCTGAAAGGACGTCTGGATCCTATAAGGTGCTTACAAGCCTCCTTAAGTGTGGACAGGCCCTTGCTTATTGCGGAGTTCTTGTCCCCAACGTGGTCAATGGCAATGTTGAGGAATTCGCACAGAATTTTCTTGTCTTCAGGTGATAGTAGCAGGAGAAGTTCATTCCTATCTCTTTCCTGTATTTTTTTTAATTATCCCTAGTACACGTTGTACAGGCCATGATAATGATGGTGGGTAGAGATTGACGGAGACTGCTTTTACTGTAAGTGCATCACATGTCTACACATGTGAAAAACAGTTCGACTTTGCATTTACAAAAGTTCCAGTGCCCCGTTTGTTTACGAATACTTTCACTCGTACTTTCACTCGCTGGTGGGATGGACTTTTGCAAGAATCGAAGGCCATTGGAGCATTTTTTTTATATTAAGAAAAAAGTGTCCAGTGCGGGAATCGAACCCAGGGCGTAGCGGTTGAAAACCAACGGTTTAGACCATCCTTCCACCGACCCCCTTATGTATTTCTGTAATTGCAAAATATGAACTTGAAAGGTAGAGAGAAATGATAATTATAAAAGTCTTCATTATATACAGAAATAGAATTAGGGGACGAATATGTGTGTGTTATATGCGTGTTGTTCTAGTGCTGAAACCCTTCCTTTCCACAGAGGAGAATTTAGGGAAACCCTGACTACAGGGAACCTCGCTACATCACTTGGGGTTTTTATAGTGTTAGAATCACCTGTGTTGTTAGAATCCCAGTTGAACAAACCAGCAGCCTCTTTTATAACAGCAAATTGATTATAACATCTCAATTCTAAAATCCTGAGTTTTAACCACAGTTATAGAAACATAGACCTCAAGATGTCAATAAAAGCTGAAATTTAAGAATAAAAGAAACTTATTGCGAAAGGTTGTAGTTTTATTTTAAAATTTGTAGCGCAATTTTTTCGTTTACTTCAAATATGTTATCATCATCACTGCTAATCATAATCATCATTTTTTAAGTAATCATCGTTAGACAAATATTACCTCAGGAAGAACCTGGGTCATATGGTTAGTGCTATATTTACATTGACACCTCATTATAGCAGCCTCTTTTATAACAGCAACTTGATTATAACATCTCAATTCTAAAATCCTGAGTTTTAACCACAGTTATAGCAACATAGACCTCAAGATGTCAATAAAAGTTGTTTTAATTGTCACGGTATGTGCGTGTTGTTTTGTGTATTGTGTGAGTTGAATATTCTAACAACTTATTGAAATTTCCACAATTATATTTGACCAATGACCCTAACAACACCGGAAATTTTCCTGAGTACATTTTTACCCCAATGATGAAGGTTTATTTATTTCACCACCCAAAACGCGATATCCCGGCTAGGGATAATTGTGTCGATTTACATTTTTTTTTAAACCGAAACAGTTATAAACATATTATACAAGAAAAAAAAATAAGAGAAACAATAATATATATTAGGAACCTGAACCTTTCAGGTTAGAAAGATACTCATACCTATATTTACAGAAATAGTTAAATCTATGATAATTCTCTCTGCTATTTACAAATTGATATAGATCTACAACATTATTTATTGTCTGTTGTCTAGCGGTGAAGAAGAGTGGGCATTCCAGCAGTATCTCGAGTCCCGGGTTTCTTTGCCACAATGACAGCTAGAGTCCTCAACCGCTCAAATGATATGATGAAGAGCTTTTTAAATAAAATTTGTAACAAATAAATTTACTGGCAATGTGTTTCTTTTCAATAATATCATCAAAAATTATCTCTACAGACCTTACTACAATGATATAAGTTATTGAATGAGAGGTCTTGACTCATCAGTAGTGAACCCTCTCAGTGGTTTTACCAAATTAATCTCCAGACCTCTCTACTATTGTATTGGATTGGTTTTGGATATACCCTGTATTTACTATGGAAGACAGTTTAGGGGTGTTTATAAAAGCTAAGGACTATATGAAATATCATTCCAGTAAGGTCTGTAGAGATAATATTTGAGGATATTATTAAAAAGAAACACATTGCCAGTAAATGTATTTGTTACACATTTTATGGATAGATGGCAATTAAATTTATAAGCTTTTTTAATATTCATAAATTAGATTTAAAATTATAATTTATTTTCCTTTTTTTTTTTAAATTAATATAGATAATATAACAAGGTGCCCTCTATATGGCAGACATCAATCCAGAAGAGGACATCCATACGGACAAGGCACCTCAGTTGGCCGGTATTGTGATCAGGATGCATGAACCGATCTGATCTGCTCCATGGACAAGACACCACCACCATCAATCCAGAAGAGGACATCCATACGGACAAGGCATCTCAGTTGGCCGGTATTGTGATCAGGATGCATGAACCGATCTGATCTGCCTCATGGACAAAACACCACCATCGATCCAGAAGAAGACATCCATACGGACAAGACACCTCATTTGGCCGGTATTGTGATCAGGGTGTATGGACCGATCTGATCTGCTTCATGGAGAAGACACCACCACCATCAATCCAGAAAAGGGCATCCATACGTACAAGGCACCTCAGTTGGCAGGTATTGTGATCAGGGTGCATGGACCGATCTGATCTGCTTCATGGAGAAGACACCACCATCATCAATCCAGAAGAGGACATCCATACGGACAAGACACCTCAGTTGGCCGGTATTGTGATCAGGATGCATGGACCGATCTGATCTGCCTCATGGACAAAACACCACCATCGATCCAGAAGAAGACATCCATACGGACAAGACACCTCATTTGGCCGGTATTGTGATCAGGGTGTATGGACCGATCTGATCTGCTTCATGGACAAGACACCACCACCATCAATCCAGAAAAGGGCATCCATACGTACAAGGCACCTCAGTTGGCAGGTATTGTGATCAGGGTGCATGAACCGATCTGATCTGCTTCATGGAGAAGACACCACCACCATCAATCCAGAAGAGGACATCCATACGGACAAGACACCTCAGTTGGCCGGTATGGCGATCAGGGTGCATGGACCGATCTGATCTGCTCCATGGAGAAGACACCACCACCATCAATCCAGAAGAGGACATCCATACGGACAAGACACCTCAGTTGGCCGGTATTGCGATCAGGATGCATGGACCGATCTGATCTGCTTCATGGAGAAGACACCACCACCAATATAAAGAGGTAGGTTGTAGAAAACATTTGTAGGTTAGAGTCATATACACAAAAAAATGATACACAAATTTGACATCAAAATTTCAAATATAAAAAAGGCGACATATTAGATCGATGAAAATATCAGAAAAATACAAACACCTTTCGTATGATTAACCCATTTTCTATTTATATAATTAATAAAACTATTAAAATATATATTTTACAATCAAATATTCAATTTTTATAAATTTCATTGCTATTTATCGGTAAAAGCTGCAACAATTCATTGACAATCTGTATCTTTTTATATCTATGTAATTTGCATATATAGCTTTGATATGAAGCCATGTTTGGAAAAGCTTTGCTTGATGTAATTCCTTGTAATTATATGTATACACCTCTACAGACCTATAAGCTTATGTCTATAGATTCACTACACACCTCTAAGCTGCTTTCTATAGTATAAATGTAGGATATATAAGAAAACCAATCCAATACAATAGTAGAGTGGTCTGGAGATTATGAATATTGAAGAACCAATCTATGGAAAATATATAATGATTTCACACAAAGCTTTATTAAGACAAGCGGTCTTATACAGATTCACCATAGGAAGAAATAATAGATGGAGCTTCTATACTCCAGGCAACGCATCACCCAACAACAGCCTACAGGTCCAACGCATGTCCAATGGCCACACGTTCCTTTGTGCTTATATATAATGATTTCATATACAGAGAAATGATCTGTTATGTATTTTAATTGAATTTTTAAAATTATATTTAGAAATTGAAATAGGTTATGGAAATATATATAATGGACACATAAAGCGGAATATATACAAAGCTCTATATATATATTGCACAGTTGGAGGGGCCTGTGGATGGGTGGCCAGGGGATCATCGCCAGGTGAGGCCAGGAGAGCCGGGATGTAGAGGAGGGGGGGCAGGGTGGTGACCCGCGGAGATCAGGGGGAGGCAGAGACGGGTCCAATAGTATTGAGCCCAAGGGTGACCGTGGAGAGCAGACAGACCGCAATGCTCAGTGTTCCAGGGTACAGTGCCACAATCACACGTCAGAGGCGGTCGCATATGCAGGACCGATAAGGAAACCGGATATCTTAAAATAAATTATGAAAAAGGCATCTTCTTATCGTGCAACTGGAAGTTTTTGATGGCTTGCACAATCTATCGGAATAAATATCAACTCTTCTCGTTGATTTCTAATTATTCCAGAATTGGCCAAATACCCATTCTTGATTAATCAAGAAAAGCTAACCACGTACGCTTGATTAATCAAGAATGGGTAATTGGCCAATTATGGAATAATTAGAAATCAACGAGAATAGTTGATATTTATTCCGAAAGATGGCGCAAGCCATCAGAAACTTTCAGTTGCACGATAAGAAGATGCCTTTTTCGTAATTTATGAATCTTATCCCAGTACAATATCACATTTGTGCTATATTTTCACATCGTAAAATAAGTTATTAAATTATTTCTTTCCCTAGAAAAATGATATGCAGATAATCCTATACCAAAATAAGAATTGAATCACTTATCTAGGTAATAAAAACCTTAGTTATTGATGGTAAAATGTAAAAAAAAATGAATCTGTTGAACATAATATATTTACGGGCTTTGTGCGTCACTATGGTTATATTTGTCTACCAAACTCACCAAATTTATAACATGTGGTTTATTTTAAAAGGAAATTCTAATTTTTGGATGGAAATATATATATGTGGATTTTTGATGGATGATATATAATTAAAATTTTAATGAATTATTGGTTAAAAAAGTTATTTTATTAAATGTTTAGACAAATCAACGTGCGTGTTTGAGTGTCAAAAATATATTTTAAATCATATGTAATAAAGCATAGGATAAAAGTGGAAAACCAAAGCAGCTACTTTTTATTCTGTTTGTATAATAATTGAAAGTTCTAGAAAAGATTTTGAATAAAAAATGTTAGTATATATATGTTATATTAAGATATTATTTGATATGTTATATTAAAATATTTTATTTAAAATTATAATTTCATAGATATAAATACTCTGTATAAATCGACCGCCAGAGGTCACGCTTTCTCTATAAATACTCATTGTTGTTGTTCCCCGATGGCCGACCCAAAACTTTGTAATTATGTAAATATTATTTTGTTTTATTTATTCTTACGCCTTAAGCCAGGCGGTACTTTTACCGAATTATGTGTATCCTATAGCTCAATTAAAGCAATCTTTTATCAAAACTATTTTTATTATTTTACTCTCAAGATTCTTGCCACGACTGCACCACCATTACCATAATCAACCAGATGATCCAAAACAACAGAAATCTTATCTTTTTTTTATATTAAATATAATATATATATTTAAATACGAAACTATTATAGATGCGTAAGATTCTTTTAAAAATAAAACAATTTCTACTGCCCTTACTGCAATGGAAAAATTAATGGGAGGGACTGTTTTTCCATTGCATTAAGGGCAGTAGAAATTGTTTTATTTTGAAAAGAATCATACGCATCTATAATAGTTTCGTATTTTGATAACAGATGGCGCGCAAGTGTGTGTGTGTGTGTGTGACAATTGACAATTAAAAAATATTTATTGTCATCTTAGACAATATTACATATTTTCAATCATAGGGAGAGAAAAAGAAATAAGAAGATGAGAAGAGAAGAGAAAATATATACATATATGAAACATATTTTACAAGATGGTGATGGGAGATGGAGGAAGAAAACCTCGGCGCTGGAGGGTCCTGGACCAGGCGATGAGCGGGTCTTCCACTGCTTCTCCGAGCCCAACCTGTACAAAGTAGCGATAAATTCGCAACTTTGCCGACGCCAAGATGGAAAGGGCGTCGTCCTCAAGGCCGGACCCGCCGAAGATCCAAGCCTGCAGGTCAGGGGGCCGCCCTATGATGTTGAAGGCCTCTCTGATGAGAGGCCTGATGGAGGGACAGCACCAGTAACGGTGGCTGAGGGAGCAGTCGATGGACCCGCAGGCAGGACAGGAGGGGCCGACCGAGGCAGGATGGGCCGGATGGGGCAAGGCGTGGAGGGCCAACTTGAGGGCCGCGTCGGCCTCGTGGCCCGAGTAGGCGCAGCGCCGCAGTGAGGCCCAGTCGATCCTGGATGGTAGATTGATGGTGGGCGTCCATCTCGCCAGGAATCTGGAGATGGGCGTGGCGGCGAGGCGCGGGCGATCCAGGGCCCGTCGGGCCGAGCGGGTCGTGAGGCCGTTGAGGAACGGCGTAGCCGTCCCTCGCAGCACCACGGCCGCAGCTAAAGAGCTATATGAGGGTGCAGACTCCGCCCTGAAGCCCACGGCGTTCTCGGAGGTCAGCCTCCGACAGAGGGCGCCCAGGGCCGCGGCGTCAGCCTGCGCCGAGCGCGTAGGGCGGGCGATAAGGTGTTCCTCCTCGATGAGGTCCCGGACTCGGGCTCCGCTCCAGCGGGCGGGGGCCAGGAGGTCGGGAGGGCGGAGGAACCGGCAGCCGCCGATGATGGGGAGGTCCAGCAGCTGAGCCGTGGGGACCGCCCGGTGGTTGAGGCCCAGGATGTTGGAGGCCTCCTCCCATAGCTTCAGCAGCCGGAGACGGCGGGGCTGGAGTCGGGTGCCGTCCGGTGGAGGGTGGATCCAGGCTTCCCCGCTGTTGCCGCCGACCAGCCAGCTGAAGGCATTTCTGCCCCCGCGGAGCGCGACCTGTACCCCCTTGAGGCAGGCGAGCTGGAGCTGGGTCGCGAGGTCGAGAAGGCCGAGGCCTCCGATGGCAACTGGCCTCGCCATGACGTTGGCGGGAAGCCACGCCGTGTGGTCTGGCCCCCAGACGAACCTCGCCAGTCGGGCCTGCAGCTTGGCGATGGTCGGGGGTGATGGGAGGTATCCATGCAGGTGGTGCTGGATCGTGGACCCACCAGCGTGTTCGCCGCTCTTGCTCGTCCGACGAGGGAGAGGCCGCGGGTGAAGGGCGTCCATCTGCGGCACGCAGTCTCCAGGAGGGCCAGGAGATGCTGCTCCCGGTGGGCGACGGTGCTCCTGGGGGCGATGTCGAGCCCGAGGATCCTGATGGAGGTGGTCGACCAGGAGGCGCCGAGAAGGGAGTCGCCGCGGTTGCGCCAGGCGCCGCACCAGAGGCCAGCGCTCTTCCGGAGGTTCACGCCAACTCCGGAGGCCTGCCTATAGTCTTCGAAGACGGTCGCCAACCGCTCGAAGTCTCCGTCGCGATGGAATAGGAGGACGATGTCGTCGGCGTAGGCGATGGCATTGCCCACGCCGAGGGTCAACTCCAGGCGACGTAGCTGCGGCCCCGTGGCGATGCTGAAGAGTGCGGCGCTTACGGCGCAACCCTGCCTGAGGCCGTTGAGAAGGGGGAAGGCTGTTGTATGAAAGCCTCCGGCCCGGATGGTGGCGTCCGCCCCAGCGTAGAGGATGTTAATCCAGGCCATGAAGGCCGGCGGGAGGCGGAGGGATGTTAGCAGGGACTCCAGGAAACCGCGGTCCAATGAGTCAAAGGCGGACTCTAGGTCGACGTCCATGACGGCCAGCGGCGAGCCCAGGGCGGTGGCCTCCTCGATGGCGTCCGTCACCATGGCGATGTTCCATGACGGGGACCTCCCGGGGACGGCGTAGGTCTGGCATTCCGGCACCAGGGTCCGCAGGTGGGGCTTGAGGCGCCGGTGAAGGATGGCGGCCAGGACCCTGTAGTCTGCCGAGGGCAGCGCGACAGGCCTGTAGCCATCAAGGCCGCGACCTCCGCGGGTCTTGGGCACGAGGCAGATGGAGCTGCGCCGCGTCGACGGAGGCAGGGCACCGCGGAGCCGTGAAGCCGCGAACACCCGGGCCAGAGCTTCCGCGAAGAAGTCCTCGTTGAAGGCGACGAGAAGTTCGCACGGCAAGCCGTCCCAGCCGGGGGCCTTTCCGCGAGGGAGGTGCTCGATGGCGTTGGCGATCTCGCTGGGGCTGATGTCCGGCCGGTGGAGCGGGTCCTCCTCACTCAGCTCGCGGGTGGTAGTTGGCGCGCTGCTGGCGATGAAGGCAGCTCCCGCAGCTGGATCGGTGGTGGGACGGGCGAAGCGGGGCCGGAAGGTCGCGAACGCCCTCCGCCGAAGCTCGGGGCCCTCGATGACGTTATCTTCGTCGTCCCTGATGACGCTGACCGGGCGTCGGAGGCGGATGGCGCGTGCCAGGTCCGGCAGCGATGGGTAGTCGGCCCGGATGGAGGAGGCCTCGAGCTGCGCCGCGATGGAACGTCTCGCCCTGTAGACGTAGCTGTCGCTGGCAGCGTGGCGTGGGTCGTGCAGGGATCTGGCCTCCGCCAGCAGCCCCGCCTTGATGGAGGTCCACCTATCCCAGAAGGTCCCGTCGTCGTCAACGTGCGCTGTATCTTCCTCCAACTCCCGGATGTAGCCAGCCAGATGTTCGAGAGCAAGGCCCGAGCGGAGCATCGCGGCCAAGCGAGGCTGGGTGGGGGAGGAGACGGCGGTGGTGGGCGGGCCCACCTGGAGCAGCACGAGGCGGTGGTCCGAGAGGTGGTAGTGGCTGGTCGCGTAGATGGACACGCGATCCAGGACTTCAGCAGGGACGAGGATCCGGTCCAGGCGGTTGGATTCGACTTGGTCGCCGTACATGGCGACTCTGGTGGGCAGGTGGGCGGCATCGAACTGGGTGGCCACGTCGACCAGCGCGGCCAGGTCCAGAAGAGCGGCGAGAGCATCCGACGATGACGATGATGAGGGGCCCCGATCCCTGATATTAAAATCGCCGATGATCCAGCAGGCCTCCTCCTGTGCCGCTGTCGCCGCCAGGAGCTCCAGTTGCCGGTTTCTCTCCCGGGGTTCATGCGCCAGATGAACGGAGATGGCCGTCATCTCCTCGCCGTGGACATCTATGGCTGCCAAGGCGATGTGGCCCGGCCAAAGGATGCGCTGTTGCAGCACGGCTACGCCTGGTCCGAAGACGCAGGCGAGTCCAGATCCCGAGATGGCTACGGGATGGGCCAATACAACAGCGCTGTAGCCGAGGCAGAGGTCTTGGCCGCTGCCCAGATGAAATGCGTTTGTCTCCTGGACAAACGCGATGTCCAAGTGATGTTGCCTGAGGAGATGACAAAGGGCAAGGCTCCTCTCCCGAGTGGCGAGCCCTCGCGCGTTGATGGTGGCGACGCGGTGGTTCATTGGCGCTGTAGGCCACGCAGGACCTTCCTGGTCTTCTGGAGGGTCTTGCGGATGGTGGAGTTGGAGTCTGGGCACGAGGCCTTGAAGGTTTCGTGCAACTCGTCGAGGGTGGCGACCTGTGCCTCTGTCAGCGTGGGCGCTAGCCTCTTCATGGTGGTTTCAGAGGTGAGGAGCTGCTGTGCGTCCTTGCAGTTAAGGCCGGGAAGCTTGTCCCAGTCGATGGAAAGGGTGGGGGTCTCCTCGATGTGCTTCAGCAGCTGTTTGAGTGCGGATTCTCCCCGGGCAGGCGTGGAGGGAGGTGAGGTCATCTTCTCCACCGCCATCTTGTGGTCGAGCGAAGGGATGCCAGGCTCGAGGGGCCGCG
This sequence comes from Cordylochernes scorpioides, assembly GCA_030710605.1. Taxonomy (NCBI): domain Eukaryota; kingdom Metazoa; phylum Arthropoda; class Arachnida; order Pseudoscorpiones; family Chernetidae; genus Cordylochernes; species Cordylochernes scorpioides. The sequence continues at coordinate 90,935,259 of CP092874.1, read as the reverse complement.
GGGCATCCAGGGGAGCAGGGAGGGCGGCAGGGGCGGGCTGGGCGAGATCCATCGGTTCGGCAGGATGGGGCGCCGAGGGGATCGCCGGAGCCTCGGTTGTTGTCTTCGCCGGTTGGACAGGGGACGCCGGTGTTGCGGGCGCAGGTGCCGGCTTCCTTGGCTGCTGAGGAGGAAGAGGAGGAGGAGGGGGGGGGGAGGCCTTGCGTCGGTGGGAGACGCTGCTTGCCTGGGGCTGCCGTTCCCTTGCCTGGCGAGCGCTGGGCAGTTGGCTCTGCGGTGGCCCTGTTTCCCGCATTTCGAGCACTTGATGCCAAAGGAGAGGAAGGCAGACAGGGTGTCCTTTGGACTTGATGTTCATTCTGGTGGGCAGCGACTCCAGCCGCACGCCTTCGCGGAGCAGGATGAACGCCTCCCGGCGGCCGTCGTTGAAGGTATACTCCCCCATCTTGATCATGATGGGGGCGATGGAGGTCACGGTGCCGAAGTTGCGCAGGGCCTCAACGATGGCGCTGTCCTCGACGAAGCCGGGCAGATTTGCGATGACGATGCGTTCTGCCCTTTTTCGGAAGGGGAAGACCTTCAGGTGAGTTCCCTCGATGTCAAGGCCCACCTCCACCAGACGGCTCGCATGGTCCTTGGTCGCGAGGCCCACGACGTAGTGGCCGTTCATCCTGTTGAATTGGCTTATTCTCCCTGGCCCTCCGACCAGCTTGCCTATTGCCTGGAGGTAGGAGTAATCCGGGATGTCAGGGCACAGCTCCGCGAAGATGTAGTTCTCGTGGTTGGTGGTGGCCTGCCTCGCCCTGGCTGCGGCGATGTTGGCGCGCGTCGCCTTGATTTCCTGGGGCGGCATTGACCTCGACCCAGATGGCCGCTTCTGCTGCTGGGAGCTGGGCTTCTCAGCAGGCCTGCCAGGCTGCTTTGCGGCGTGCTCCGGCGATGAAGTGAGGCGCCTTTTCTTGCTCTTGACAACGGTGTAGCCGTCGTTGGCGTTGACCTCCGCCATCTCGCTGTCGGCCCAGTTGAGCGAGGTCGGGTTGGGTGATGTGTCGCTGGTCGAGGCAGCAGTCGGCGGCGCCGTGACGTCACCACGCGCGGCGGCCAGATTTGCATGCATGTCGCCTGCCGGCGAATTTGCATATTTTTGAATTTCAGAAGAAATTTCATTAGTAGTTTTCATATTTATTTCTTTTGGCGATAATTCCTCGCCTGTTGGTAGCAGGATGCTGGGCCTTTCAGGCGCTTCTTCAGCACATCCTGGGCTTTCCGCCAATACCTCACTTGCCAGACTAAGCGCCTTTTACACGCACTCAAAAGGCGAAAACGGCGGAGCTCGCAAAAGCGTGGCCGCACGCTCGAGTGTGTGTGTGTGTGTGTGTGTGTGCATCTTAATATATATATTTATAATTAAATTTCACATATTTGGCGAAAAACAAGTGAACATGATTGGTTCTATTATGAAGATTGGGTTTTTAATATTGTTATACCAAATTTTAATGTTTTCATATCTAATATACTTATGAATTTTAAGAAATAATATAAGATTTTTTAATTTTAAAAATGACCCAAAACCTTAATTTCACTATCTTTCCTAAACTTATAAAGTGCATGAATATTTGTACTGAATATTCTAAAACATAATTTTGAGTTTGAAAATATACGATTTTAAAATTAGAAAAACAAGCGCATATTAGTTAGCTATAGAAATCTATATCAAGAAAGAGAAAGAGAGAAAAGCCGAAAACGAATTAAATAATAATAAACAAAAATATAAAAATAGTGTGCTATTGTAGTAATTGGGTAAAAACTTGATTGCCATTACAAGAAAATGGGAAAATTGTATAAAAATTGTATTTGAAGTGGAGTTGTATTACTTTCAAGTAGGCTGACATTAAGGCTGTAAGTGTTTATGGCCATATTTAGGTATCAGGGCCCCGTTTATGGTGAATCTAACGCCGCTTTATGATATTTCCCTGTTTATTACCACTTAGGCCTCTCTCTGAATAACCCTAATGCAATTCCGGACGAAATGGTCCCAGGTAGATTTGCTGCTATGATTCCGTTGGCAGCTATACCATCTTTTTTTTATCCTTTTGCTTTAGCTGCTGTTTGCATTGGGAAGATAACTGGCTAGATTGAAATAAATAATATAATATTACTATAAACATAGGTAATATAATCAAATAAAATAGTGTGTTAATTAATTTGGTCCTATTTTATCTTGTGTTTATAATCTATAAACCAAATTGTGCTTTATCATACTTTTATTAAGTAAGGCTTTTTTTAGGATCATTTATTTTTATTATAAAACATCATTGAATATATATAATATAAATATAATTATTCTTTCTAAAGTCAATTCTTCATTCTAAAGTCAAATCATTATTCTAAAATCAATAAAAATCATATAGATATAATAATAAAATAGCAAACGATTAATGTTTATGTAGTTTGTTATAGTTTCTCGCTTTTAATTTAATAAAATTATTTGGTTGTTTAAAAGATTGTGTATGACCTTAACTAAATTACAATGACAACATTACAATCATTAAATAATAAACTAATACTAATAAGCTAATAATATCAAAGCTAAGCATGATTCATTCAGCTGCTTTCAATTTAATTCTACTAAATCTGAAATTTTTACCGCATAGAAACTGATTAGCAAAAGCTATATACATCCTCCAAATGCCCCAAATACGATTCCCAACCAGCCATTCCTGAACATCTATTGAATTGTATCAAATCCTCCAAAAAAGACCTCTAGGAAAACCCCAGGACTATAATAGAAAAGCTGAGACAATGGAACCTAACGGAGATCGTTTAAACGACTTGAGAAATAAGTAACAACAAATACTTTATGTTTATGACTGAAAAAAATGCAAAATAATTCTCCTGCTTACAAAATTTAGATCAAGGAATGGTATTTTTTGAATTGCAAATATATGGAAACTATCCGTTGAAAAGAAAGGAATTTATTTTAAATAGTTTTATAAATAAAAAAAACTTCTTGGCCAGGATATCTTTTTATTCTCTCGATATTTCGACAAACATCTTTTGTCTACAAAGATATTTTTCGAAACGTCGAGATAATAAAAAGATTTACTGGCCGAAGTGTCTTTTAATTCTAAAAGTATGAATGCTGGCCAAGCAACCTCTATCTTCCTGAATATATTAAATATAAGGTTATCCAAAAAGTTCGCGTTTTTCTTATAACATTGTTTTTCTCACTACTTGGCGAATAATATTATTACGGCGAATACATTATTATACATAATACAATTACTTTATACATCAAGACTGGGTGAAGTAATTGTAATTTTCAACCTGCAACCCCAAAATACATTATTGACCGTATTGACTCCAATCCATTGATGAGCTCTACTCAATCCCGGTAGACACCATCAAAGCTTTACAAGCTTGATACCCTGATATGATTGAGTGGAGATAAGAAAGAAGAAGAGACACATCCCCAGCAGACACCATCAACAAGCTCTACAAGCTTGATACCCTAATATGATTGAGAGGAGATAAGAAAGAAGAAGAGACACATCCCCAGCAGACACCATCAACAAGCTCTACCAGCTTGATACCCGAATATGATTGAGTAGAGATAAGAAAGAAGAAGAGACTCATCCCCAGCAGACACCATCAACAAGCTCTACAAGCTTGATATCCTGATATGATAGAGTGGAGATAAGAAAGAAGAAAATACTCAACCCCAGCAGACACCATCAACAAGCTTTACAAGCTTGATATCCTGATATGATTGAGTTGAGATAAGAAGAAGAAGGACTTCATACATAATACAAAGATATTATACATAACGACGAAATTGGTATTTCCATATTTTTCAAATGTTTACGAACTTGTATGACAACTTTGTAATTATGAATGAATTTATATTTAATTTTATTTGAGTCAAAAGGCGTTCCATTAAATAAGTTTATAAAAACGGACGTACCTGGATCTGTAAAGAAAAAAAAGAACAATTTTCCTCAAAATATTTCGAGAGATTGCTTCCTCTTTATCAATTTATTGCACAGTAAACTTAATTTACAAAATATTGTAAATTACATGGAAACAACTTTGTAATTTTAATTCTTGAATGTATTATTATTAATTATTTTTGACCGATGACAAAGTTGTTTCCATGTGATCTACAAGAATTTGTAAATTAAGTTTACTTTTTAATAAATTGATAAAGAGGGAGCAATCTCTCGAAAATTTTGAGAAAAAAAAATGTTTTTTTTTTCTCTACAGATCCATGTACGCCTTTTTTTCATATACGTTTAAATTTATGTATTTTTTTGCACGGGAAAATTCATCTTGTTTATTGATCTACCTTTGTAGATAGGTGTAAAGAGATAACTCCTAGATGAGAATAAAGTTGTTATTTGACCATATTGTATTGTAACGATCAGTTCCTATGACTCAATGTTTGTTTTAATCGTCCATTGTTATCACCCAAAATGGATGTTTGACCTCGTCCAATCGGTGCCAAAATGATGGGAAGACAATTAGTCTTGTCTTAGGTTATCGAAGACCATTTGTTTGCCTTTGAATCTTAGGACGGACTGTGTTATCTGTTTCTTGTTTGATTGATTTTTGTTGCGCTCAAACACGGAAGAAAGATAAAATATCTGAATATATATTTGTGGGATGGTTGCGTACATGTTAGTGTGGCTTGTGGAAAGGCCGCTGATAAAATTATAATTATTTTTTATAATTTAAATTTATTTATTTAAAGCCACGAAATATATAGAGAGGAAGGAAGTAACGGCCGCTTAAGGCAAGCATTGTTGTTGAATGACGCGCGTGGCAAGATTCCTGGATACCGCCCGCGCATGCGTAGTAAGGTGTTCTCTCAGCTCGCGCTTGCCGAGGCAAAGTGTGGTCGCCACATATTCATCGCACAATAGATATTAAGTATCAGCGCGCCATCTGTTATGAAAATTCGAAACTATTATAGACGTGTATGATTCTTTTAAAAATTAAACAATTTCTACTGCCCTTACTGTAATGGAAAAATTTTACAAAAATATCCATTGCAATAATGGCAGTAGAAATTGTTTAATTTTCAAAAGAATCATACGCGTCTATAATAGTTTCGAATATTCGCAATAGATATTGTATACTATAGATTATTAGATAATAAATAGGCATATATTGGATTGATTAAAATATTTATTTGCTAATATTTTGGTTGGCTAAACGCCAACCTTTATCAAGGCATTATAATTTAGTATAAACAAATTCAGCGTCACATTGTTTATACAAAAATGTAATGCCATGATAAAGGTTGGCGTTCAGCCAACCGTAAAATTGGAAAATAAATATTTTATTCAATCCAATATATGCCTTTTTATTATCTAATGATTTAAATATGGATTACTCTATTTTCAAAACAATTATAGATTATGTATACAGAGTTTTACTGATTTTGATTTTTTCATTATAGCATATTCAACCTCTTTGTGTGATTCTTTAAGTTAATTTGGATTTAGTTTTGTTACTTTTAACACTCTTTATGAATTTAGGTGAGATTTTGTTACTCTTAACACACTGTTCATGTATTTTTATACAATATAATGCGGCCTATGATTTTAGAACGACATTTGAAAATATCCTGCATGCGTTTCTTTTGAACGAAAAATCGAAATTTATTTTAAGGAGAAATAACGATTATTTCCAACCTTAGGGATGAAGTATGAAAAGATGAAATGTGAAGGGTAATGATAAACGGAAAAATAAAAGTGTTCAGGGATAGGAATTGAACCCACAGTGTTCCGCTTACCGGGCAGATGTCATGTCCACTAGGCTACCCTGGACATAATTTTCCGTTTATCATTACTCTTCACAATTCATCCTTTCATACTTCATCCCTAAGGTTAGAAATAATCGTTATTTCTCCTTAAAATAAATTTCGATTTTTCGTTCAAAAGAAACACATGCGGGATATTTTCAAATGTCGTTCTACTGTTCATATACATTTAGACGTGGTTTGTTGTTATTAACTATGTTCAAGTATTTATATTTTGTTTTTTTGAACGCTGTTTATGTAGGTAGAGGTGATTTCTTTTACTCTTAACACTGTTCATTTATTTATTTAAAGGGGTCGGTGGAAGGATGGTCTAAACCGTTGGTTTTCGACTGCTACGACCCGGGTTCGATTCCCGCATTGGGCACGTTATTTTGTTTTAAAAAATGCACCAATGTCCCCCGATTCTTGTAAAAGTCCAACCCCACTAGCGAGTGCAAGTAACCAAACGGAGCTCTGGCACATTTGTAAGTGCAAAGTCGAACTGCTTTTCACATATGTAGACATGTGATGCACTTACAGTAAAAACAGGCGTCTATTTCTACCCACCATGATTATCATGGCTTGTAACACGTGTACTAGGGATAAGCAAAAATAAGTATTTATTTAGATGGGGTTTTGTTACTTTTAATATAGTTCTTGTATTTAGATGTGGTTTTGTTATTTTTAAAGGTGTTAATGTATTCAGGTGAATTTTTGTTACAATTAAAACTGTTCATGAATTTAAATGGGGTTTTGTCACTTTTAACGTTGTTTATCAATTTAGAGATGTGGCCTTGTTACTTTCAACAAAGTTAATGTATTTAGATCAGGTTTTGTTAATTTTAACACTGTTTATGTATTTAGATGTGGTTCTATTACTTTTAAAGCTGTTCATATATTATACTTAGATGTTGTTTTGTTACTTCAAAGACTGTAAATGAATATCATGAGCCAGTTGGGTCAGCTAAACCCGGCTATGAACAAGCCAAGAGTAGCTGTTGGATGCTTCGTGCATTGGAGTTTGAACTTCCTTCAGATAGGAGAGCCGAAGTTGGCTCGAGATGTCCAGCAGGCCGATGCCACCCTCGGAGACTGGATGCGCCAGGATGTCCCAGGATAGCTACAAGACTCGGCCCGTTCCCCACACAAGACGCACCAGCCAGGCCTAAAGCCGGCCGATGGTGGTTTCAGATGGAACGTATCCATGGAGGTGGTGCAGGATGAATCCCAGAACTAGGCTGTTCACCGCGTGAACATGATCTACCAATGATATCCCGCCTGAAAGGAGATTCCCTCACGATGGCTCGCTCCAGCAGCCCAATCAGGTGGGAGGCCTCATAAGGAGAAGAAGATAGCCCCTCTTGTCGAACTCCAAGGGAGTTAATTTATCGAAGAAGTCGGCGATGGCTTCAGCCGAAGGCAAAACGACCGCTCAAGCATTCCCAACAAAGTCTTAGCTGTGCCACAAAGATTACGTTGCTGTCGTTGTCGGTGTAGGTGAAAGGAGAGCAACGTCGGACTCGGAGAGAACGACTGAAGTCCGTAGGATAGTCGAAGCGGGCAGTTTCCACCTCAGAAAGTGGATTCTCTCTCGGTGTATCTATTGTCCGACTCGGCGAGGGAAGGCGCAAGGGAACTATCTCTGCAACCAGATCTGGTTTGTTTCTGGTCCATTGTTTCCATAACATCGGGGGTGAAGGGTTTGCTAGGTCTTCCGATATTTCATCAATGAACAATTACATTCGATCGACAAAACGGTTTGGCCATAGCATTTACCGATTCGAAGAAGTCTTGTAGGAGCTGGGTGTCCCACTTTGATCAGGACGGAATGGTGATCTGAGAAGGCGTAGTCGATAGCTTGGTATTGGGTGACGTGATCGCAGAAGTCTGATGAGAGTAGGATTCTGTCCAGACGACAAGCGTCCACCTCACTTTCGATTATGTCAACCCTGGTGTATCAATGCAGCATCTAAGGTCCATGTCTACGAGGTCGGCTTGGTCCAGGAACTCAACGAGAGTTTCTTCTGAATCAGATGACATATTCTTAGTCAACTTCACGGAGATGTTCAGGTCACCGAGGACCCATGCACCATCTTTACACGCCAAAGATACGATGGTCTTGTGCTGAAGGCACCGTTTCTCAGAAACATGCAAGACGTTGGCGTAGATGCACAACATGAAAACTCCTCTACGCGGTAAGGATAATGACAGCAATCTTTCCAGACCATAGATTTTATTTGGTGAACAACGAACTCGGATGCGAAGATGCAGGCGAGTTCTAATCCTAAGGTGATCATTGCAGACACAACGACGGTGATTAAACTGCGGCAGAGGTTTCCTATGTCATCCAGGAACGTGGCGTTTGTCTTCTGCAAGAAGCAGATGTCCCTTAAACAAACAGGATATCTGAATTCTCTTTAAAATAGCAGCGATACTGCGCGTGTTCAGAATTGCAACTAGGAAGTTCATTTGGGCTGCCGATTAGATTTCTTCGAGCGAGATCGTTTCTTGTACAAGATGTTACTGGTGTTCCCTGTGAGAGCCATTAGTACCGTGGTCATGGTTTCGATGGTCTTTCTTTGATGGACGTTTTATTTGGATGAGAGCTTGTCAATCAAGCCATTGTTGGTAAAGGCTCAGGGGAGTTTATCCTACATCGGGTTTTACTTCAGACATACATCGGTTGTAGAGGGACTTAGAAAGAGAAGAGATTGATTGGTAATGATAAAGATAATGATACAACTATACTGAAGGCAATATAGCGATGAGTTTATTAACACTACTATAAAAGATTGAGCGATAAATAATGCTTATTGGATAAATATCAATTGAAACCTATCAAATATAACACACACGCACGCGCAAAGCTTTATTAAGACAAACGGTCTTATACAGATTTACCACAGGAAGCAATAATAGATGGAGCTCCTATACTCCAGGCAGCGCAGCACCCAACAACAGCCTCCTGGTCCGATGCATGTCCAATGGCCACACGTTCCTTCGTGCATATGTCATGGTTAGCGAATCTCTGAACAGGCTTGTGTAGAATCAGCCGCGTCCTAGTCTTCGATTTCCTCATCCAAATAAACCACGGCATTCGGCGATTCAATTAATCTCCTCCGAACGGTGACTGCGGCCTTGTAGAATTTATATAAACCAAAGACCTTAATTAAACATCGTTACATTCATCCAGTTATAAATTTGTTGACTATCGGATTGAGATAAGGACAAATAATCCAAGAGTTCCCCTCTTTGTTTCTCCAAGTAAAAGCAATCAAAAATTGTATACATGATTTTGTTTTGTATTCTGATATTGAAAACTATCAAATCAAGAAATACAATGGTGTGATCTACTAGAGACACTATCGGATTAGGAGCGTGAAATCATTGAGAATACAAGTGATAAAAAATAACTAATAAGAAGAGATTAAAGAATGAAATTTTCGAGGGCTAAATCATAATTGTGAATATGAAGAAAAAGAAAGAGAGGTGTTAAAGGAAGAGATACGATATGTAACTGATGAATATACCTTCTAGGAAAGAGTAAGGAATGTAATAAAATGGTTTAAATATATTTTCCAACTCAAAAATAAATGATAAATACCAAAAATCATAAAGATAGAGGCTGCCTGGCCGGTATTCATAGTTCTTCAAATTAAAGATATTTCGGCCAGTAAATCGTTTTATTACCTCGACGTTTCGACAAAAAGCTTTTGTCCTCGTCAGGAGCAAACAAAAATTAAAACATTTTTAACACCTTTCCATATCTTTTAATTTTTGTTTGCTCCTGACGAGAACAAAAGATTTTTGTCGAAACGTCGAGACAATAAAATAGATTTACTGGCCGAAGTATCTTTATTTTCAAGAAAAATAAAAAAATAATTACATGAAAAATATATAATTATTAGTTATCTCTTTTGTTATCAATAGTTTTCTATTCTATTTTGTGTGTGTGTGTAAGAAAAGGAAAAAACTTAAAAGGTAAGGTGTTCAAAATAGTGTTGTAATGGTATTTAGGGTATTATGAAATTGGCATACAATTGTGTATAATGAGTTATGTCATGGTAGGTAGATAATAAAACGAAATATTTGAAAATGATCAACTTTTAACTCAGAATGTCAAAGTGATGATACAGTCAGTTGACTGTATGTGACACCTGTCATTCCACGTTAACTTTGGTGGATTTTTTGACCATGGAATATTCTAGTGTCGTTCTTTGATTATTCATATGATTTGTGTTTTGTGAATTAAGTGTTCGCAGGACTATTTTCATATTTTATTAGAATAATATATGATTTTTAATATTAAAAGACATGTGTAGTAAGTGAAGTGGTTTTAATTAATATATACAGTTATCAGCGTCATAATCAAGCAGCAATTCTTAATCAATTATGTCACCGTTTGCTTTGTGATTGGAATAAATACCCAAATATGGCCATTTCTCATAACCATCGGTGGTTCAGTGGTAGTATGCTCGCCTGCAACGCGGGCGGCCCGGGTTCGATTACTGGCCGATGCATTTCTTTTTACAATTTTTAAAACTCATTTATATATTATACAAGAATGACATCCACGGCGCCAATTTATAATTGTAACGAATAGTATTTGAATAAAAGCATTTAATCGGGTAAAACCCGGGCGTTGCCCGGGTCATTCGGCTAGTATACTAATAATGTACACAGACATTTCTCTTTAGGGCTAGTAGAGTATGTGAGGTAGGGGTCGGTGGAAGGATGGTCTAAACTGTTGGTTTTCGACCGCTACGACCCGGGATCGATTCCCACATTGGGCACTTTTTTCTGTTAAAAAAATGCTCCAATGGCCCCCCGATTCTTGTAAAAGTCCAACCCCAACAGCGAGTGAAAGTAACCAAATGGTGCTTGGGCACATTTGTAAATGCAAAGTCGAACTGCTTTTCACATATGTAGACATGTGGTGTACTTGAAGTAAAAGCAGTTGCTAACTACCCATCATGATTATCATGGTCTGTACCACGTGTGCTAGGGATGATAATAAAAAATAATTTGTAAGGTAATAGAAATGTTCTTTAAAAAAAAAAGACATTTCGGTCGGAAAATTTTGTTTATTTTCTCAACGTTTCGACAAAAATATTTTGTACTCGTCTTTAGTTTTTCTTGACGATGACAAAAGATTTTTGTCGATACGTTGAAAATATAAAAACAGTTTTCTGGACAAATTGTCTTTTATTTAAAAGAAATATGAATGCCTCGGCCAGGCAACCTCTTATCTTCAAGCAAGATAATAAAGAGGTTTTCCAAATTTCATATTTGCATTCAGCATAAATGAAAATGACAGTTTTTAATTATTTTATTTATTTATTCAATACTTTTGTCTTCCATAGATTTGTATATAAACAAATCTATGTATGATACTAATTGTCTTTATTGAATTTTGTGTAATATCACATAAATTATCATGAATTAAAAAATGATAGAAAAAAAAATAAAAAGGGTCAGGCGTTGATATTAAAATAAAAAATGGCATATCCTGACCAGGAGCACATGTGCTTTACAGAAGACAGAGCGCCATCTGGTGGAACAAAAATTAACTAAACATTGATTTAGCCTGTTTACACAAGTTTGGCCTTAAATACCCATTTCTTGGTTTTTCAAGAAGCCACTGGGACCAAAAATATTTTTGGTCGCCGTGGTACAGCCTACTCCACGCTGAGGAGCGCCAAAAGCGCGAAACGCGTTCGTGGATGGCTTTTCTTGATTTATCAAGAAATTGGGTTGGCCAAATATCAGGCAACAGGTTAAATCAATGTTTAGTTGATTTCTATTCCACCAGATGGGGCTCTGCCTTCTGTATGTGCTCGTGGTCAGGATATGCCATTTTTTATTTTAATATCATGAATGTAAGTCGTTTTAATTTTTTTCCCCTTATCCTTTGCAGACAACTCCATATGGTGCAACCAGGTATAAGACTATAGAGTATTTTGAAAGACTTTTGTGAATATAATTGCTTTAGAAGGACATTTGACAATTATCCCGTAAATGTTTCTTTTAAACGAAAAATCGAAATTTATTTTAAGGAGAAATAACGATTATTTCTATCCTTAGGGATGAAGTATGAAAGGATGAATTGTGAAGAGTAATGATAAACGGAAAAATAAAAGTGTCCAGGGATGGGAATCCGTTTATCATTGCTCTTCACAATTCATACTTCATCCCTAAGGTTAGAAATAATCGTTATTTCTCCTTAAAATAAATTACGATTTTTCGTTTAGAAGAAAAATTAGCGGTAAAATTGTCAGACGTCGTTCTACAATCATAAGTCGCATTATATTGTATTATAATTGCTTTAGTTTGTTAATTTTCGAGGTAGTATTGATGGGAATTTTGTCATATTTGGGAATATATTTGTTGGTCAGCGTAATTTAGGAATAGCTTCTTTTGTGATTGGTGGTAGAGCACTTGGAATGGTTTCGTTCTTTTTCTTCTTTCTTATCTCCACTCAAACATATTAGGGTATCAAGTTGTGACCCTTGATGGTGTCTGTTTGACAACCACCATGACTGGGTGAAGTAGAATGTGTCTGCCTTTGTCATTAAGACAGAGCATTACTCAGTGGCAGACCGACTAAGCTCCAAAAGAAATGGCCGCCTCTGACATAAGGAACAGAGGCCATGTGCAGTCGCTCCTAACATGGAGTACAAACGCTTCTTATCCTGTATACCTGGAACCCTTACAGGGTACTATCAGCATGGCCAGCTGAACCCAGGTTTTTTAGTGAGTTGGTTACTGCTCCCCCTCCTCCTTTTTCATCCGGGATTGGGACTGGCAAAGGCGGTGTTTGGTTTCGTTCTGATTGAAGTGTATGGTATTGTTACAAATCTTGTGTTGGTGAGTTGACTGTTTTTCTGATTTTTATTAATTTAATTGAAATGTTATTTTTCTGAGAAGTGTTGTTGTTGCGTACGTCCGTAATAGGACCTTCATCCAACATGCAGTCATGGGGCCAGAGTGAGTGCGCACTAGCGTGAAGACAGAAGAAATCCATATGTATAGAATATGATCACCCTGGATTAGGGGGGGTAGCACCCGGTAAGGTGAAATGGGACCATGGATGAGTCCTGGGATTGCAGGTCAATCAGTCAACATGGCGACCTATCTAAATGACTCTTGATTATTTTGCTATGCTGATACTATGCTGTCTTCTGTCCCTTTTATGATCCTACTCTCCTTTCTTCTTCTGTACAGCTGCTGCCTTTTGAGCCCAGAAAAAAAACCAGCTGATATGTTTTTGATGACTTCAGAGAGGGCTGAATTTGTTGCCCAATTAAAAACTGGCATGGCCGATATGTTTACATCCTCACTGAGTTGCTTGGACAATGTCAACGACCTGTTATACTACCTTTCTAGGTGCCTTCCTTCTTTATCTGGATGTACTTTTATTTGACGCCCCTTTTAAGCTACATCAGCTAATTATTTTTGTTGTTTACATGCACAATATTTTATATACAGCATAAATAACATAAAATACGACATATATATATATATATATGAATATTTATAATCACAGGGGAGATATACTAGTTTAAAGGCATATATATAATAACTAAATATTTATATTGTATTATGGAATTATAATTATTATAATTTTACTAAGGTCTCGCTATAAAAACCTAAAAAAAAAATTCATTAGCCATTAAATAACAGCGCGAATTTAACACATTTACAGAAATGTTTCTCCCACCTTCTAAAACAATGGCTAGATTTACACTACGTTCATCATTTTAAGGCGTACAACGTAAAAACACATAATAACGATAATCATAATAAGCTAATTAACCCTAAAGGTGGAATTTTATTTAATTAGGTTTGACTTATGAAGCTGCACACACACACACACAACTTTTTATTTATTTATTTGTTTAATTACTTGGGAGCTACGTAATTAGAGAGAGAGGGTGGTCCTTTCTACATAATTTACAACAAAACAAGAAGAGCTGTTTTAAAAACCCATTCCAGAGCTGTTTCTAGCGTCAGATTCTCAGTTGGTAATTGAAATCTGGACTTGCAAAGCTTAATTAACTCGCTAGCACGCGAGCAACACTAGGCAGTTTCTACATTTGCCTTCCTCTTCATTAAGACACTCTCTCTCTACACAAAAATTGTCTCACCATTTTAAACTTTTCTTTCCCAAAAACTATTAAAATTAAACATATTACAACCATCTGGTTTTAATTAGAAATTCTTCTCAAATTGCGTAAACAAACAGCTTGCAATTTATGAAAAGAGAGTTCTTTTCTCTCAGCTCTTTCGTAAAAGAATTATCTTAAATTTAATTTACATATCCCTATATACATATGTAAAGAGAGGTAGGTAGAAACACAAACAAACACAGTTCTATAAATTCCTATAATAATTTTCGTCAATAGATTTAATTAATCAGATAAGGAAAACATTGGAAAACTTGAAAGAATTCAAACTTAAAATTTAATTCCACTTTGCCCTAAAGGTGGTTTTATTTGTCAAAAATATTAAAACTCTAAGTTTAGGCTATGTTAGATAAGCGTTAAGGTAAACATCACTGATTTCAAAAGCAAATACGAAATGGGAAATAAAGGAAACTAAATTTTGAAATTGGAGAATCATTTTAAAAGCAAATGTTTGCTACATCGTTCTTTATTGCCTCAAGATGTAGGTGTTTGACGCTAGCAGATTAATGTTTTTAATTTCTATTCAATAGATTGGTTCTATTGATGAGATTGATGTTATTTGAAGAATATTTATATATTTGCGTCAATAATTATTTTCAAATATTTCAATAATCTGTTAAACCCTGATGTATTACCGCGCCATCTGTTATGAAAATTCGAAACTATTATAGACGTGTATGGTTATTTTAATGATTAAACAATTTCTACTGCTTTTACTGCAATGGAAAAATTAATAGGAGGGCCTGGATCATCAGTGGTAAACCCTCCCATCGGTTTTGCTAGTTTAATCTACCATACTGATATTATGTTGAATTTTTTCGGTTTTCCTTTTATAGTGATACTGATGCTAGACTCTTGAAATGGGTATTTTAGATGAACTATGGACATAAGCTCTGTTAAATTTTCCTTTTATAATGATACTGATGCTAGACTCTTGGAATGGGTTTTTTAGATGAACTATGGACATAAGCTCTGTTAAATTTTCCTTATATAGTTATACTGATGCTAGACTCTTGGAATGGGTATTTTAGATGAACTATGGACATAAGCTCTGTTAAAATTTCCTTATATACTTATACTGATGCTAGACTCTTGGAATGGGTATTTTAGATGAACTATGGATATAAGCTCTGTTAAAATTTCCTTATATAGTTATACTGATGCTAGACTATTGGAATGGGTATTTTAGATGAACTATGGACATAAGCTCTGTTAAATTTTCCTTATATAGTTATACTGATGCTAGACTCTTGGAATGGGTATTTTAGATGAACTATGGACATAAGCTCTGTTAAAATTTCTTTATATAGTTATACTGATGCTAGACTATTGGAATGGGTATTTTAGATGAACTATGGACATAAGCTCTGTTAAATTTTCCTTATATAGTTATACTGATGCTAGACTCTTGGAATGGGTATTTTAGATGAACTATGGACATAAGCTCTGTTAAATTTTCCTTATATAGTTATACTGATGCTAGACTATTGGAATGGGTATTTTAGATGAACTATGGACATAAGCTCTGTTAAATTTTCCTTATATAGTTATACTGATGCTAGACTCTTGGAATGGGTATTTTAGATGAACTATGGACATAAGCTCTGTTAAATTTTCCTTATATAGTTATACTGATGCTAGACTGTTGGAATGGGTATTTTAGATGAACTATGGACATAAGCTCTGTTAAAATTTCCTTATATAGTTATACTGATGCTAGACTATTGGAATGGGTATTTTAGATGAACTATGGACATAAGCTCTGTTAAAATTTCCTTATATAGTTATACTGATGCTAGACTATTGGAATGGGTATTTTAGATGAACTATGGACATAAGCTCTGTTAAATTTTCCTTATATAGTTATACTGATTCTAGACTCTTGGAATGGGTATTTCAGATGAAATATGGACATAAGCTTCGTTAAATGTAACACACTTAATATTTATTAAGATCCTTTTATATACAGATGGAAAGTAAGATCTTTTCTTTGTCTACAACCTACGAACTGTTTATTCATATTCAGCACTCGTATATTATTGTATATTACGGCACGAATGACCCGACTTTGTCTAAATTCTGAACAAATGAATATTTGCCAAAACAATAAAGTTTCAACACAAAATTTATTGAAAGGAATTAAAAGCACGAATGTTTCTTTTATACATAATACAATCCCAATATATTTTTTCATCACAGTAAGGGCAGTAGAAATTTGTATTATGTATAAAAGAAACATTCGTGCTTTTAATTCCTTTAATTTTATATGTATAGATGGCGCGTTATTGCTTTGTGTTAATTTATACAAAATTTATTATTATTATATAAGTAGTACCCACATAAAATACTATAGTATTATACTATATACTAAATAGTACTATATACTAAATAGTAATATATGGTTACAAAATACTTATAAGTTGCCCTTTTTTTTTAAATAAATTTTAACTTGACTTTTATTTACGTTCAATCCGGCTCGAGGGACCAATGTTTAATTTTTCTCAATGTATAATTTACTTACAACATAAACCTTAGATTATTAAAACATTGGATCAGTAAACATGAGGGCAACCATTTCGTTCGATTACATTACTTTATTTTTCATATAACATTTTTTAAAAGAGAAAACGAAAATATAACGTGGTGAGTTTCTTTTTATTAAAAATACAAGCTTTCAAGCAAAACGCTTTTCTTCAGGTAATCCAAGGAAATATGCGGAGAGGTATATACACCCAACTAAGTAAGATTTGAATATTGAAGCGGAATTGCCACGAACAAGCACGTATCAACACACCTAGAGAGCGAGCGAGAAATTCAGTTTAAAATAAGTTTAAAATAAATAAAATATATACATAAATCGGGAAAACACTTGAGGTTAAAATTCATTATGCGGGATCCATGCTATTACAAAAAGCTATGTACTGCGGGGGTAGTTCAATTTTTCTATTGAGGCTCGGAATTTTATTGGAAACCAAAGCCTCCAGGACCAGTCGTTGATATTTTCCGCGTATGTTACTGTAAATACATTGGGTGTCTGTGAAATCAAATGAATGCTGTGTTTCTGCCATGTTCTGATAAATCTGGGAACGGCTGTCTTTGTTCATGATGTTTCTATTTTGTTCTTTAGTCTAGATTTCAATGGTTCTGCCGGTTTCACCAACAAAATGTAGAAAGAAGAACCCTTATGCTCAAAACTGGGCAACTCTGTGCTTCACTTCCATCAATAATTGACAATATGACCCAGGATAAGTATATTGCTACGGCGTTTAATGGTGGTTTCCACAATTCTATCCTATGTTAAAACTATGAGTACTACTTTTACCGGGGTATTTTATGGGTACTGTTTAATTTAGTTAGAATATTTATGTTTATATTTAAAGGTTTAATATAATTTTTCTATGATTGTGTAAATATTCATTGAATTTATCATCATCACCTTTATATGTATATATTTTATTTATTTTAAACTTATTTTAAACTGAATTTCTCGTTCGCTCTCTAGGTGTGTTGATACGTGCTTGTTCGTGGCAAACAAATATATTACTATATACAATAAAATTCCGAGCCTCAATAGAAAAATTGAACTACCCCCGCAGTACATAGCTTTTTGTAATAGCATGGATCCCGCATTAGGAATTTTAACCTCAAGTGTTTTCCCGATTTATGTATATATTTTATTTATTTTAAACTTATTTTAAACTGAATTTCTCGCTCGCTCTCTAGGTGTGTTGATACGTGCTTGTTCGTGGCAATTCCGCTTCAATATTCAAATCTTACTTAGTTGGGTGTATATACCTCTCCGCATATTTCCTTGGAATACCCGAAGAAAAGCCTTTTGCTTGAAAGCTTGTATTTTTAATAAAAAGAAACTCACCACGTTATATTTTCGTTTTCTCTTTTAACTTTTAAAGCGTGGCTAAAGTATGCCTGATCATAACATTTTTTGTAAACAAAAAAAGGTGATGATGATAAATTCAATGAATATTTACACAATCATAGAAAAATTATATTAAACCTTTAAATATAAACATAAATATTCTAACTAAATTAAACAGTACCCATAAAATACCCCGGTAAAAGTAGTACTCATAGTTTTAACATAGGATAGAATTGTGGAAACCACCATTAAACGCCGTAGCAATATATTTATTCTGGGTCATATTGTCAATTATTGATGGAAGTGAAGCACAGAGTTGCCCAGTTTTGAGCATAAGGGTTCTTATTTCTTCTTTCAGAGCAGAGCAAGCAAAAATATAGTGGGTGATTTCATTTTTTAGTTTTGAATTACAGAAGGTACAAATCGGGTCCTCACCGCAGAGCATCTTGGTGCATAGGATAGAAGTGTAATAATATACTATGGACAATATAGGAAGGATTTAAACATAAGAAGCTTTGCCTACATTCAATCCTTAGTTATTATAAACCTATGAAAATCATCTAAACAAAAAAGAAGAATGAACTCTCATGGTAACTTTCAGAAAAATAAAGAAATGGAAGGGCGATTGTTGGAACGATATAGGGAGATGGCTTGTGATCCAATATATTGGGAGGCTGCAAGAAGCGGCAGTCGCTCAAATATCTCAAAGAGCTGCCAGAATTAGAATCCAGTTGAAAGATTTCCGCAGCGGCTTCGAAGAGTTAAAGACTGCGATGATACCGCGGAAGAAGTCAGACGTCAAGATAAAACGCAATGACCAACCATATCTCAACTTTTTACAAGCCAGGAGTGAGAATTACGGCCACAGCATAGAGAATCCTGGACACCTATAGACACGAAATCCGGAGCTGAGTACCGTTAACGTCGAGGAATTCTATTCCTTCCACGGAGATCGGTCGTGCCAGAACGCTGTCTGGAAGCCACAGAGTGAGATCAAGACTCCAAACAAACCGCGTCAATCTTGATTTCTGTCTTGAGATGGTGATCTTACTAAACAGGTAGGCCTAAATATAGTAAAAGTCTGATGATGTCACCAGACTATTAGCCACTCTAGCCCGCTCAGGAGGAAAGAGACCGCAGACAAAGAGGAACAATCTAGCATTGCCTCGCTTCAACAGTTGATGTAAGTACTGATATTCGACCGAGGTTCCATGTTCTGGAATCACGATGGTGCCTAAGAAGTGAATTTCTTCCTGATTCAGGAATTTTCCAGCAAAAGTCAGAGCGGTTCTTCTATCCATCGCACCAGAAGCCTTGGCTCTGACCGAAGTTGATTTTTATTCCTGACGCAAAGTTATTCTTGTCGAACTCCAATTGTCCATCTTTGCGGATGAGGATAAAAATATCGTCAAAGTGGGCCAAGACATTTTCCCTTCCCAACAGCTTCTTCAGGAAAATCAGGAGAGGCCCCATGGAGTTGGTGAAGTGCGCGGAGCTCGAAATTCAGCCTTATTTCATACGGTTAAGTATTTAGAAAACATTAGTTCTCATCGTGCCGTCGATTCTTGTCGTCGCCTCTGCCCCAGAGTAGAGTAGGGTCACCCATTCCATGAACACCAGCGTCAGATAGATGGAGAGCAGAAGGGACTCGAGGTAACTTAGGTCCAGCGTGTTAAATTCAGATTTCAGGTCAGTTGCGATAACTGTCAACTTGTTTGGTCTGGAGTCTGTGCGACCTCATCAGAGGCGTAGGATATGTTCCAGCTCTGACACTCTGGCACGATGACCCGGAGTTGAGGGCACCAACGCCTATACAGGACCCCACTAACGACCAGATATTCCGTTTTTAATGGGGTTAAAGAGAAGCGCAGTCATGTGAAATATGGCCCACCGCGAGTTTGGGAATGAGGCACTCTTCACTACGGGGCATGGATAGAGGGAGAATGCCGCAATGCTGGGACTGATCGAAGACTAGATGGAGGGGAGTTACGAAGAATTCCTCGAAGCCGTGGACTAGTTTGAAAAAGGCAGCCCATCCCATCCAACCGATTTATCTGTTAGCCGAAGATCAATGTCAACAATAATACCATCCTGCCTATCTCGTAACGGTTGTGTTGGTCGCTTTGATCTAATGATATTCTCGCCTCGCAGGAAGCTGCTTATGACCTCCAGATAGTACGAAATGCGTGCGATGTTTTACACCAGTAGATCTTGTACCGTACCACAGTCCTTTACTCTTGGAAAAGTTCACGTTCATTGTTGACGCCCATCGGAATCAGTCAAAGATTGACTTGACCATCTTGAACTGCCAATCTTCACGGTTAAAGGCGTACGCAAAGACGTTCCCTCTTTCCTGAATTCTCTACAATTGGGGCAGAAGTGACTAGTGAAGAAAGACAAAGAAGGTTTCACTGGAAGCCCAACCTTACCGAAGCCCTCTACGTAGTGTGAACGGGCGAGAGAAATCGCGTTGGCTTCCGCGTAGAACAGCTGGAACTATTCCACGAAGTACGCAAGCAGGCAGATAGAGCGCAGTTGGTAAGCCAAGGACATTCATTTTACGTGTTCAAAGGGGGACTCTGCTAGCGGCGTCTTTTCCTGAAAGCCTAAGCACGAGATATTTAAGGACCTCTTCCCGAAATGGCGTACGTTTGAGACGAACCAGAAGAGAGGCCACTGACTATTCTGTAGTTCACAGAAAGGTAGAGATTCAGGCCGGTAACCGCTTAAGTCCGGACTATCGTGCTTTTTAAAGACGGGAGAGACGGGTAGAACCCCTGGAGCTATGATTCGACAAGGACTCTATGCATGTGCCCTATGAAGTAGTCCTCAAAGCTCTTGACGCTGGATTTGCCATCACAACCAGCCGCCTCACTTCGTGGCAGGCGGCGGATGGTAACTTCTACCTCACTCAAAGAGATATTGATATCAAAAAAGACATCCTGACCACAAGCACTTGAGTTTTTAAGATGATAAAGCGCCATCTATTGGAACAGAAATCAACTAAACGTTGATATAGTCTGTTCTCTGATACTTGGCCAACCCATTTTCTTGATAAATCAAGAAAATCCAACTACGAGCGCGTTTCGGGCTATTGGCCATCGTCCTCGTGGTACAGACTGTACCACTGTCCTATAGGCTTCTTGAGAAACCAGGAAATGGGTATTCAAAGCCAAACTTGCAATATATTTTGAATTAAGTGGATCAGCTTCTTTCAGAGTGATGTTTTCCGTAGTTCCGTTCCAGAACCAAGCAATTTTCTCTGGGCTGCAGGTAGAGCTGTTGAAGCATTTTCTGTTGGTTCTGAAGACAATGCGCCTCAGCTTCTCTCCCTCGACGAGGTTACCCTGTGTGACGACAGTTCCGAACGATGTTGTCTGACGAGCCTAAGCTCAGGCAGTTAAGAGAAGTCTTTCTCCACGGTTAGGCTTCGAAGCCGGAGCGCATGAACCTGATTCTGGATACGTAATCTTCGTCATATACGCGGTAAATGGAAAGACACTTAATGGCTTCGATTAGATTAAGCTTTAGCATTCTCTTTTGAAGAATATGAGACACAGATGGCACAATTGATGAGGGGAGCTTCACTAGGTAAAGGATGTTACTGTGACCCGAGCAGCGAAATTCAAGAGTCCAGTAATGACAATTGAAACATATTTTATTGACTTCTTGTCAATAATTTACATTAAAAATGGAAATAAACTAATATACAGATGTTCATGTGGGGGATGTGAGGTGAGCCTTCTTTCCCAGGCGATGATCCTCCGGTCAGCCCAACCTGTACGAAGTACCGGTAGATGATGGATTTGGCCGACGCCAGGATGGTCAAGTCGTCATCTTCGAGGCCAGACCTGAAGATCCAGGCCCGCAAGTCAGGGGATCGCCCGAGTCCAGTAATGGGTGATGTGTCCTGTGAATCTTGATGGAAATATAACTCGATCCAGACAAACAGCGTCTAACCATTTTCCATAACCATAGAGATAGCACTGTCTACGAGGGCATCCGATCCAAGAACTCTGCGGAAATTTCCACTGAGCCGATGTCACTCGTATAATCCATGAATAGAATATGAAAACATTAATACACGAATATTTCTTTCAGACATAAATCAAACTTCTACTATCCGTATTGCGATGAATAAATATTGGGAGGACTTGGTTCATCAGTAGTGAACCCTTCCAGCGGTTTCGCCAATTTAATCTACCAGACCGCTTCTTTAGAGCTCTAATACTGTATTGGATCATTCTACTTATATATGCTATACTGAAGGGTGGAATCTTAGAAATGGTATTTGAGAAAACTATGGACATAAGCTTTTAGGACAACAGAATTACATATAAATATTTGCATCGAGCAATGCTCTTCCTCAAACAATAAGGACAAAGCCAGTTAGGTATAATCCATGAATGCTAAAGTCGCCGAGAACCCACACATCTCCCTGATGGTTTCTTTAGCGATGATATGAAGCTGCATATGCCTTCTTCAGAAGGATGGTTTAGGTGTCTCTTGTATTTAAAATAATTTTATTGACATCTTTAAATTGTTATAAGGAATAAAAGTTTTAAGTAAATCAATATAAAATGAATATATTGTCGCGAGGAAAAATAATTAAATAGGCTTCCGAATTACTTTAAATATTTATTTAATGAGTTATAGTAAGGAGTTTAAATATAAAATAAAAGTTACTATGTACATGAGCCAAATCGACCTAGCAGTTAGAACAAGAGGGGAGAACTGAGTTTTCTACCTTCCACGTGGCGTCACTGTTTTTCCTGACCTGTCGGTCCAGTCCAGATAAGAGGGAATACTCTGTCCTCCTGACTATATATTTAAACATATTTATAGATATTACAGCCTAGGAATCTCTCGCAATGACAAAGAGTTCTCTTTTAGATCTTAAGGGGGTGTCATTGTGAAATCCTTTCCCCAATAAGCTTAAAAATATATTTTAGATGCCGGCTTTGGCCGACGAAAGAATGGCATCATTATCCTGGCATCGACCGTAATTGTTGAAGATATTGTAGAATGTTTTTACAATTGACATTTACATCTTGTACTTGTTTTCTAAAGTAAATCTGATTAAATTTGATGAATAATCTTTTTTTTTTTTTGCATCTTGATGACTTCCTTTATGTTATTGTATCTTCCGTTTTTATAATGAGGATTTTATGTTTGAATGTCTTTAGGTGAATGACTGAGAGATTGCTGTTATTTCATTTAAAACTGTGCCAATAGAACGTGTTTCGGCCTTCTAGGCTTTTCAACAACAACAACAACAACAAAAAGGCTTTTATTAGGGCCCATTGCCCTGTATGTATTCCCCATACAACAACAAAACAACACAGCTATTCTTTCTCCCTTTCCCCATGTGCACGTGAGCCTTTGTTTGAAAAGGGATTTATTTACAAATCTGTTCTAAAACCTTCCTCACTACCTCTTTTGTGTATGAATCTATTCACAATTGATCTGTAGAAATTATAGAGTTCTATTGCTATATTTTTCTTTTCTGAAATAGTTCTCAGCGTCTGCAGTGGGTTGCTAAATCTCCAGAAGGTGTTTTTAAGAGTTTTTTTCCTCTTTCTTCACCTAGATATTTGAATTCTATGATATAGTGGGAGATTTCATCAGACATCATATTTCCACAAATCCCGCAGTGAATGTTTTCCTTTTTGATGATAAGAATATGACTTTCTCTATCTAGAGTTGAAGTAATTCTAGTCTGTGCAATGAAGGCTATTATCTTCGATGACAGATTCCATGACAAGTATCGTTCTGGCATAAATGAATTACAGAGAAGTTTATAGTTTGAAAAAAATTTCGAATATTCGAGTCTAGCGAAGTCTTGTTGAATAACTGTTCTATTTTTGTTTTCATAATCTTAGAAGTTCTTTTTTAATTGTATCATAGTTCGGTGGGAGGTTCAGCCATGACTGACCACAACAGTTAATTATATCATTAACGGTTTTGTATATTCCTATAGAATTTTTTTGACATTTGATGTAATTCTTTCAGTCTATTCCAGCATAATCCTTCTAGGCTTTTAAAGTGTTTTCACATTAATGAAACACATTAGTTAATCCTCACCTCTTCAATGGACAAATTTGATTACAAATAAGAACGGAGGTTTTGTTCATTAGCGAACTTAGATGAAAAGAATGATGATCCAAGATCACCTTGAAGAAGATAATCTTAATCTATGAATAATTTGAACTAGGATTCTGGATTGGAAAGACAGCGATCTGTTGCTGGCCCATCGATACTGTTTCTGTCGAAGCTTCTATCCTCTTATCCGGGAGGACTTCACCATCATCCAGATGCTTCTTGACCTGCAGAGCTGGATCTTCGGGCATGGCCTGGAAGATGACGCCTCGGGCATTCTGGCGACTTCCAAGAAACGCATTTACATTTAAAAATATGGCGCAAGCCATCAGCAACTTTCAGTTGCACGATAAGGAGATGCCTTTTTCTTAAATTATTCACCTTATCCCAGTACAATATTACATTTGTACTATTCTTTTCACATTGTGTAGCGTTCTCACGCAATTCTGGCCTTAACTACCCGTTTCACGATTTTTCAGGATGTCTTAATGACCAATTTTTTGGTCGTCGAAGTACAGCTTGCACCACTCTGATGAGGGCTAACAGCCCGAAACGCGTCCGTGGTTAGTTTTTCTTGATTAATCAAGAATGGGTATTTGGCCAATTCTGGAATAATTAAAAATCAACGAGAATAGTTGATATTTATACCGATAGATGGCGCAAGCCATCAGAAACTTTCAGTTGCACGATAAGGAGATGCCTTTTTCTTAATTCAAAAATATATGTTATATAAAAAAAGAGAGATTTTCTGCTGATTTTTTGATCATCTTGAGGATTATACTATGTTAATGAAGTCGTGGTTAAAAATCTTGAAAGTATGATAATAAAAATAGTTTTGATCAGTGATTTAATTGAACTAAAGGAATATATAAAAAACATAGTTTGATAAAAGTACTGCCTGAATTAAAGCGTAAGAATAAAAAAATGGAAAACTTATTTACATAATGTACAAAAGTTTGAGCCGGCCATCGGGAAATAACAACAATGAGTTTTTATAGGGGAAGTGTGAACTCTGGCGGTCAATTTAGCAAGAGTATTTGAATATATGAAATATAATTTTTTAAATAAAATAATATTTTAATATAACATATATAATTCCTATCTTTAGCCCTCTCCTTGTTTGGAAGAGACTCTATCAAGTTGGAGAAGCCTCCATCGCTGAATAAATCTATACATATTGTTGATTGTTGCTCCTTGTGTAGTCCTTTTTGCGACAACGCCGCTTCTTTTGACGTGGATCACCGAGGAAATCGGGTAAAGTCTTGTAGCGCGCCATCTATTAACGGAAGTTGTAACTGTTTTCTTTTCTGGGCCAATACTCGTAAAAATATAACACAATATTCAAGATAAACACTCAAGACCCTTTTTTGAAATTTGAAAGATAACAACAGTATTAATAGAAAAATTGACCTTCCTTCGTTATATTTACAATTCCAATCTATTTAACATTTTTTTATTATACTTATTATGACTAATATATTATTATTTAATTTTTATATTTTACAACAATACCTCGCTTTGCGTCGTTTCGTTTTGCGTTTTTTTCGAAGTTGCGTCGCTGCTTAATTTTTACTGATTTTCACTGTGCGTCGTTAGATTTTCGAAGTTTCGTTGTTTTGGATTCGAGTCTTTAATTTTCTTTTTTTTTTTTGAAAAATTTTTCCCTAAAAAATGGCAACGCCTTTGTTTTTGATTGCGCCTTCACATATTTTCACTTTGCGTCGTTTCAATTTGCGTCGTGTTTTTTTTTTTTTTGGAAGGTGACCCCGACGCAAAGCGAGGTATGGGTGTATTTATATTTGTATGTATATATTTTGAATTTTTAGCCCAATAGTTGTAAATATTTTATATATCGTCGCGTGAAGGTATCGCGTGATCAATAAACACAGTTTGAAAACAAGAAAGCACTGACAAAGTTAGGCGTATAGCCTATTGAAATATTGGCATTTTTGTTATAAATAAAGTGTTTTATTTTATTTTAATTCGAAAATAAGCTTTTAATTAATATGTTTCTATATAATACACCTATCCCCCGATTTACACGGTACTTGTTTTACACGTTTTCGCTTTTACACGGTTTTCCAAATAAGTTTTTTTGTTTTTGTTTTTATCGCACTATACTAAATGCTACTGTGATTGAACACATGCGCTGTGTACACATCTCACGAGGAATCCCGAGCTTATGTGCTGACTACATATTTTAACCTGTCAATGCATTTTATTTTTATTTCTGTGTACACCAATCTCTCCCCCGATTTACACGTTTTTTTCTCAGGAACGTATCTACCGTGTAAATCGGGGGATAGGTGTATTGTTATTAATATTTCTGTAATTATTAATTAAAAATATAATTAGCCACATGAATCAATGATTTATGTAACTACCGATGTTTCAGTAATTTTCTGTCATTCTCTTCACCTTCCCCTGAGGAGAGTAACAGCAAGTCATTCAAACGTTGGGAGTTAAATGAATCAATGGTTGATGTGGCTTTGTTTTTGGGGATCGGTGGAAGGATGGTCTAAACTGTTGGTTTTCGACTGCTACGACCCGGGGTCGATTCCCGCATCGGGCACTTTTTTTTTTTCTGATAAAAAAATGCTCCAATTGCCCCCTATTCTTGCAAAAGTGCAATCCAACCAGCAAGTGCAAGTAACCAAATGGGGATATGGCACATTTGTAAGTGTAAATTCGAAATGCTTTTCACAAGTGTAGACATGTGGTGCACTTAACAGTAAAAGGTCGACAACTTCTACCTACCATGATTATTATGTTATATTGGAATATTATTTTATTTGGGGTTATATTTCATAGATTCAAAAATACTCTGTTAAATCGACAGCCAGAGATCACTCTTCCCCTAAAAAAAACTCATTGTTGTTCTATCCCGTTGGCCGGCTCAAAACTTTTGTACATTGTGTAAATAAGCTTTTGTTTTTCCTTTGTTCTACTCGCCTTAAGCCAGGCAGTACTTTTATCAAATTATGTTCTTTTATATATTCCTCAGCTCAAATAAAGAAATATCTGATCTTCAATATTATTATTATTATTCTTTCAAGATTGTTGACCACGACTGCATTACCATAATCCTCAACATGATTTTGAAATACAACTGAAATCTCTCAATATTTGTTATTATAACATATATATATTGAAGAAGGAATAAAAGTTTACTGCAACGAGTTTCATTTATGTATGCTGTATATTCTTGGCAAGCTTTCAGACTATGACGTCCTTCAACAAGCTACTATACAAGAAACTAGAGGATAATATATATATATACACGTAAATATTTACATAATAAGAAATTTTCTTAATGAAATTAATGATTTTAATACAATTATTTTTAATACACCAATACCTCGCTTTGCGTCGTTTCGTTTTGCGTTTTTTTCGAAGTTGCGTCGCTGCTTAATTTTTACTGATTTTTCACTGTGCGTCGTTAGATTTTCGAAGTTGCGTTGTTTTGGATTCGAGTCTTTAATTTTTTTTTATTTTTCTGAATTTTTTTTCCCCTTAAATATGGCAACACCTTTGTTTTTGATTGCGCCATGCCATCGAAATTTTATTTTCACTTTGCGTCGTTTCAATTTGCGTCGTGTTTTTTTTTTGGAACGTAACCCCGACGCAAAGCAGGGTATAGGTGTATTTATTTTATCCCATAGTTTATTGGATAGTTGCCTGCTGAAGGACGTCATAGCTTGAAAGTTTGCCCATTATACAGCATAAATAAAAGAAACACGTCGCTGTAAACTTTAATTCCTTTTTCAAGATGGTGTCTGGAGATATCCCTTCTCTTATTAATATATATATATGTGTTATATTAAAGTATTATTTTATTTAAAATTATATTTCATAGATTCAAATACTCTGTTTAAATCTACCACCAGATGTCGGGACTTTCCCTATATAAAACCGATTGTTGTTGTTTCTCGTTGGCCGGCTCAAAACTTTTGTACATTATGTAAATAATATTTTGTTTTCCTTGTTCTTCTCGCCTTAAGCCAGGCAGTACTTTTATCAAATTATGTTTTTTTTATATATATTCCTTTAACTCAATTAAAGCAACCTCTGATCAAAACTATTTTTATTGTTATTCTTTCAGCATTTTAAACTCGACTGCATTACCATTACAATAATCATCAACATGATCTAAATTGAAGCAGAAAATCTCTTTTCTTTCTTTATTTATATTATATATATATATTTATTTATTTATTTATTTATTATTTTCTGAATCAACTTCCAACAACAAATGATCATCAGAACATTGATTCAAAGTCAAGAAAATTTGTGTAAATTGTCAATGATCTGGATTAGGACATATCAGCACCGGTGGCCAATCTCCTTCCATCCCAGATTGATTACCCAACAAATGTATGAGTCATTGAGTCAGTTCATTACCATTTCTGAGTCAATACTGGATTAATAACTATTGCTAGTTAACTCCAATTAAACATGGAACTTTAACTAAACTTTTCTGTAATGTTTGTTGTAGTGCTAGATTAGAATTTATTAGTTTCTTGAGGCTCCATAGAGATTAAAATTACAACAAAGTTAGTCTTTTATAATGATCTTATCAACTTCATTGAGACTTAGTTTCAATTCAATTATTGGTATGTCATTTGGTTGTAGAATATCAGACTTTAATGTGATGACGGGTTTTTGAGCTCTTATAGGTGAATAAAAAATATGCAAAAATGTCTCTATTAATAGTATTTGTGAATTTTACCAAATTCAATAATTGTTTTTTTATATATTCTTAGAAATGATAAATACATTTTGGATATGGCTGAATATATAATTCATAGATATAACAACTATGAAACAGCGTTTGAAATTATATATATATTTACAAGAAATGTCAATTTTTTAATTTTTTTTTCTTCACGAAATGTATAGCATGAGGAAATTTATTTCATCAATTTGCTTTTTAAAAAGCGTAAAAATTTCGACATTATATATTGTTTAATCAAAAATGTTATAGGATAGCTTTTTATATATTGTTGAATTTTAATGTTGGTAGTGTCTTGTCCATGGAGTATATCAGATCGGTCCGTGCACCCTGATCACAATACCGGCCAACTTAAGTGTCTTGTCTGTATGGATGTCCTCTTCTGGATTGATGGTGGTGTCTTGGCCGTGAAGCATATCAGATCGGTCCGTGCACCCTGATCACAATACCGGCCAACAAACGTGGCTTGTTCGTATGGATGTCCTCTTATGGATTTATGGTGGTGATGTCTTGTCCATGGGGAAGATCAGATCGGTCCGTGCACCCTGATCACAATACCGGCCAACTGAGGTGTCTTGTCCGAATGTATGTCCTCTTCTGGATTGATGGTAGTGGTGGTGTCTTGTCCATGTAGCAGATCAGATCTGTCCGTGCACCCTGATCACAATACCGGCCAACTGAGGTGTCTTGTCCGTATGGATGTCCTCTTCTGGATTGATGGTAGTGGTGGTGTCTTGTCCATGTAGCAGATCAGATCGGTCCGTGCACCCTGATCACAAAACCGGCCAACTGAGGTGTCTTGTCCGTATGGATGTCCTCTTCTGGATTGATGGTGGTGTCTTGTCCGTGAAGCATATCAGATCGGTCCGTGCACCCTGATCACAATACCGGCCAACTGAGGTGCCTTGTCCGTATGGATGTCCTCTTCTGGATTAATGGTGATAGTGGTGTCTTGTCCATAGAGCAGATCAGATCGGTCCATGCACCCTGATCACAAAAACGGCCAACTGAGGTGTCTTGTCCGTATGGATGTCCTCTTCTGGATTGATGTCTGCCGTATAGAGGGCTGCAAGGATGGCCGGACAACTGTATATATGGTCCGGAGTGAGTTGGGTGCTGTAACAGTTATTGCAGTTTCTGTATGATCTAGTCATGTCTGGGTTTATCTTCATTACTTTAAAATGTCCTATTCTGGTTCTTGAAATTGTTGTTGTTATATTCTCTGTTAATGTTCAGGTTGCTTATGGGCTGGGATATTTTTAATAAATAGGATTATAATACTTTTCTGAGAGAAGGGTATTGGTATCTAAACCCATAAAATATCAGTAAGGTGATATACACTCATGGACAAAACTTAAGAAGTTGTACCTTTTAGCATGTATATCGGGATTCAGACAATAACTCTGAAAGATACACTCATGGACAAAACTTAAGGAAGTTGTACCTTTTAGCATGTATATCGGGATTCAGACAATAACTCTGAAAGATACACTCATGGACAAAACTTAAGGAGGTTGTACCTTTTAGCATGTATATCGGGATTCAGACAATAACTCTGAAAGATACACTCATGGACAAAACTTAAGGAAGTTGTACCTTTTAGCATGTATATCGGGATTCAGACAATAACTCTGAAAGATACACTCATGGACAAAACTTAAGGAAGTTGTACCTTTTAGAATGTATATCGGGATTCAGACAATAACTCTGAAAGATACACTCAAGGACAAAACTTAAGGAAGTTGTACCTTTTAGCATGTATATCGGGATTCAGACAATAACTCTGAAAGATACACTCATGGACAAAACTAAAGGAAGTTGTACCTTTTAGCATGTATATCAGGATTCAGAAAATAACTCTGAAAGATACACTCATGGACAATACTTAAGAAAGTTATACCTTTTAGCATGTATATCGGGATTCAGACAATAACTCTGAAAGATACACTCATGGACAAAACTAAAGAAAGTTATACCTTTTAGCATGTATATCGGGATTCAGACAATAACTCTGAACGATATTTGATACACAGTGTTCTTTTTTGAAGACATACAAGATAAATAAGTGTGAACAGCCTCTGTCTCCTTAAAAAAACAGACGAATAACGACATGAAGTTTTGTAAATGAGTATATATTGGCAAAATAAATATATCCAACGGTTTGAAAAGTTAAAAATATGAACAAAAATATAAGAAATTTCAGTGTGGTAGAATGTATTATGAAGTGAATAGTTGTTTCAATAATTTATTAGATTCTTCGCAAATTTCGTAAAAAATATTTCAATTTACAATTCAATATAATATGAATTTTTACCTATATACATACACATTGCATTCTAAAATATATAAATAAATAAAAAGGGGTTTTAAAAGTATTTATTTTTTAAAATGGGGGTCAAAAAAACAACTTATTTTTTTATAGAGGTAAAGAAAAATCCGATATACAGAGAACAAATATGAATACATATTTAGAGAGAGAAATACAATCTTCAAATACAACACGCAATCTAAAATTCCTGACGTTCTTTTGACGTACGCTACAATATTAATATGAGCAAAGTGGACAGGGCGACGGCTCATCTTTCCTAAAAAACCAAACACAAGATAGAAGATTGACAGTTACATCAAAGAAATGTACACAAAGTCGAATAAAAGGAAGAAAAAAATCAAATTTATTCAGGCTATCTCGATAACAAAATTTAAAAGAGGTCCTAAGAAACAATTCTGGAGCCGTCCAATGGCTAGCGTGTCCATCACCCTGGAATATTGATGGTGGGTGGTAGCTTCCAAGACTAATTTGTTCTCGATGGACACCTCTAGCAAATAGCAAAGTCCCCTTCCACTTAAAACCAGCTTTCCTCGCAAAATGGCCATTCCAGCATAATCGATTCCTTTCTTCTTTCTTCCAAGCTTTCTGTTTGAAAGAGATTTTATGTATATTCTTCTTGCTTTATATTGCTTTAAATTGACTTTTTTATGTTTATATTGTACCATTTAATTTATTTAGCAGCAACACATAAAATTATACACCAGAGGATTACACCTTATGATTTAATTTATTTATTACTTAATTATTTATTTTTAATTATCTGTTTCACTTGATAATGATTCAGACACATATAGAATTCTTATTTACATTTTTTTCTTCTTTAGCTTTCTGTTTGAAAGAGATTTTATGTATATCCTTTTTTCTTTATATTGCTTTAAATATACTTTATTTATGTTTATATCGTACCATTTAATTTATTTATTACTAAATTATTTATTTTTAATAATTTGTTGCTCTTGGTGATGAATCAGAAAGATTTTTTTTTTGTAAATTAAGGTGATTAAGTTTTTTTTGTCTGAATTTGATCTTTAGATCTTTTTCAGATTTTGATCTTCCTAGACTCATTAATAAAATATCTTATTGATGAGTTTAATTTGTCTAATTAATTACCTTACAATATATATTATTCGATATCCATTATTATTCTTATTGTATTTTAATTATATTAATTTTCTTATCATTATTTGTATATTATTTTTTTAGGTATATAATTACTCAATGATGCCTTAGCGCGCCATCTGTTATGAAAATTTCAAACTATTATAGACGTGTATGATTCTTTTTAAAAATTAAACAATTTCTACTGCCCTTACTGAAATGAATAATTATTGGAAGGATTTACCATTGATAAACCAGGCCCTCCCATTAATTTTTTCATTGCAGTAAAGGCAATAGAAATTGTTTAAATTTTGAAAAGAGTCATACGCATTGAATAATTGCTTAAAGAGAAAGAATTCTATCAATTTTCGTATTAACTATTGATAAAAGCGTAATCAACGTTTATCTTTTCAAATAAATGGCAAGACCTTTACTGTAATTATTTTGTAGAGGACAAAGAAGGATGATAAACAGCTATTCGACAGCGAGGAAGGTGTTTGCCAATTGCTGTTATAGGTTATTGATGGCATTGAATATGATTTAGTAGATGTTAACACGCTGTAATAATGTTTAGTGGTGGTCGACACGCAAGAATCTGTCAATTAACTTGTCTCTAACTTGTATTCTAGCCCTATTCTTGAGTACTTCACTCAACACTTCCATACTCTTGTAAGGGGGGTCGGTGGAAGGATGGTCTAAACCATTGGTTTTCAACCGCTACGACCCGGGATCGATTCCTGCATTGGGCACTTTTTTTCTAATTAAAAGAAATGCTCCAATGGTGTCCGATTCTTTCAAAAGTCCAACCCCACCAACGAGTGCAAGTAAACTAACGCAGATCTAGCACATTTTTAAGTGCAAAAGTCGAACTGCTTTTCACATGTGTAGACATATGGTGCACTTACAGTAAAAGCAGTCGCTAACTACTTAGCATGATTATTATCGCCTGTACCACGTGTATTAGCGATC
>CP092874.1:90765825-90902066 GCA_030710605.1 Cordylochernes scorpioides | reverse complement strand
AATCCAGGCCCGCGAGTCAGGGGGTCGCCCGAGTCCAGTAATGGGTGATGCGTCCTGTGAATCTTGATGGGAATATAAATCGATCCAGATCGACAGCGTCTAACCATCTTCCAGAACCATAGAGATAGCACTGTCTACGAGGGCATCCGATCCAAGAACTCTGCGGAAATTTCCACTGAGCCGATGTCACTCGTATAATCCATGAATAGAATATGAAAACATTAATATGCAAATGTTTTTTCAGACATAAATCAAACTTCTACAATCCGTATTGCGGTGAATAAATATTGGGAGGGCTTGGCTCATCAGTAGTGAACCCTTCCAGCGGTTTCGCCAATTTAATCTACCAGACTGCTTCTTTAGAGCTCTAATACTGTATTGGATCATTCTGCTTATATATGCTACACTGAAAGGTGGAATCTCAGAAATGGTATTTGAGAAAACTATGGACATAAGCTCTTAGGACAACAGAATTACATATAAATATTTACATCGAGCAATTTTCTTCCTTAAACAATAAGGACAAAGCCAGTTAGGTATAATCCATGAATGCTAAAGTCGCCGAGGACCCGCGCATCTCTCATGAAGGTTTCTTAAACGATGATTTAAAGCTGTTTATGCCTTCTTCAGAAGGATGGTTTAGGTGTCTCTTGTATTTAAAATAATTTTATTGACATCTTTAAATTGTTATAAGGAATAAAAGTTTTAAGTAAATCAATGTAAAATGAATATATTGTCGCGAGGAAAAATATTTAACTAAGCTTCCGAATTACTTTAAATATTCATTTAATTAGTTATAGGAAAGATTTTAAATATAATATAAAAGTTACTATGTACATGAGCCAAATCTACCCAGCAGTTAGAACAAAAGGAGAGAACTGAGTTTTTCTACCTTCCACGTGGCGCCACTGTTTTCCCTGACCTGTCGGTCCAGTTCAGATAAGAGGGAATACTCTGTCCTCCTGATTATATATTTAAACATATTTATAGATATCACAGACTAGGAATCTCTCGCAATGACAAAGAGTTCTATTTTAGATCTTAAGGGGGTGTCATTGTGAATTCCTTTCTCTAATAAGCTTTAAAATATTTTTTAGATGCCGGCTTTGGCCGACGCCAGAATGGCATCATTACCTGGCATCGACCGTAATTGTTGAAGATATTGTAGGATGTTTTTACAATTGACATTTACATCTTGTACTTGTTTCTAAAGTAAATCTGATTAAAGTTGATAAATAATCCTTTGTTTGCATCTTGATGACTTCCTTTATGTTATTGTATCTTCCATTTTTATAATGAGGATTCTATGTTTGAATGTCTTTAGGTGAATGACTGAGAGATTGCTGTTATTTCATTCAAAACTGTGCCAATAGAACGTGTTTCGGCCTTCTAGGCTTTTCAACAACAACAACAAAAAGGCTTTTATTAGGGCCCATTGCCCTGTATGGATTCGCCATACAACAACAAAACAATACATCAATTCTTTCTCCCTTTCCCCATGTGCACGTGAGCCGTTGTTTGAAAAGGGATTTATTTACAAATCTGTTCTAAAACCTTCCTCACTACCTCTTTTGTGTATGAATCTATTTACAATTGATCTGTAGAAATTATAGAGTTCTATTGCTATACTTTTCTTTTCTGAAATAGTTCTCAGCGTCTTCAGTGGGCTGCTAAATCTACAGAAGGTGTTTCTCTTTCTTCACCTAAATATTGGCATTCTATGATATAGTGGGAGATTTCATCAGATATCATATTTACACAAATCCTGCAGTGAATATTTTCCTTTTTGATGATGAGAATATGACTTTCTCTATCTAGAGTTGAAGTAATTCTAATCAGTGCAATGAAGGCTATTATCTTCGATGACAGATTCCATGACAAGTATCGTTCTGGCATAAATGAATTACAGATAAGTTTATAGTTTGAAAATATTTTCGAATATTTGAGTCTAGCGAAGTCTTGTTGAATAAGCTGTTCTATTTTTGTGTTTTCATAATCTTAGGAAGTTCTTTTTTAAATTGTATCATAGTTCGGTGGGAGGTTCAGCCATGACTGACCACAACAGTTGATTATATCATT
Source organism: Cordylochernes scorpioides (assembly GCA_030710605.1). Taxonomy (NCBI): domain Eukaryota; kingdom Metazoa; phylum Arthropoda; class Arachnida; order Pseudoscorpiones; family Chernetidae; genus Cordylochernes; species Cordylochernes scorpioides. Next base: position 90,899,987 of record CP092874.1, on the reverse strand, counting down.
AACGGTTTTGTATAATCCTATAGAGTTTTTTGACAAAAATGTACTTCTTTCAGTCTGTTCCAGTATAATCCTTCTAGGCTTTTAAGTGTTTTCCTATAAGTGAAATACATTAGTTAATCCTCACCTCTTCAATGGACAAATTTGATTACAAATAAGAACGGAGGTTCTGTTCATTAACGAACTTAGATGAAAGGAATGATGATCCAAGATCACCTTGAAGAAGATAATCTTAATCTATGAATAATTTGAAATAGGATTCTGGATTGGAAAGACAGCGATCTGTTGCTGGCCCATCGATACTGTTTCTGTCGAAGCTTCTATCCTCTTATCCGGGAGGACTTCACCATCATCCAGATGCTTCTTGACCTGCAGTGCTGGATCTTCGGGCATGGCCTGGAAGATGACGCCTTGGGCATTCTTGCGTCTTCCAAGACAACGCATTTACATTTACAAATATATGTTATATATAAAGAGATAGATTTTCTGTTGAATTTTGATCATCTTGAGAATTATACTATTTTAATACAATCGTGGTTAAAAATCTTGAAAGAATAATAATAAAAATAGTTTTGATCAGTTATTTAATTGAGCTAAAGGAATATATAAAAAACATAGTTTGATAAAGGTACTGCCTGGCTTAAGGCGCAAGAATAAAAAAAAAAAAACTTATTTACATAATGTACAAAAGGTTTGAGCCGGCCATCGGTAAACAACAACAATGAGTTTTTATAGGGGAAGCGTGACTTCTGGCGGTCGATTTAGCAAAGTATTTGAATATATGAAATATAATTTTAAATAAAATAATATTTTAATATAACATATATAATTCCGATCTATAGCCCTCTCCTTTTTTGGAAGAGACTCTCTCAAGTTGGAGAAGCCTTCCTCGCTGAAGAAATCTATACATATTGTTGATTGTTGCTCTTTGTGTGGTCCTTTATGCGACAACGCCGCTTCTTTTGACGTGGATCACCGAGGAAATCGGGTAAAGTCTTGTAGCGCGCCATCTATTAACGGAAGTTGTAACTGTTTTCTATTCTGGGCCAATACTCGTAACAATATATCACAATATTCAAGATAAAGACTCTTTTTCGAAAGTTGGACCTCATTAAAAAATTGACCTGCCTTCGTTATTTTTACAGTTCCAATCTATTTAACATTCTTTTATTATACTAAAATACTTTCTTAAGCTTTTTCCCCCAAGAAATCCCTAAATACTTTCGTCCAAATTTTTATAATACTCAATTTGTTACCAACCACGGAAATTTCAAAAGTTTTAAAAATAGAATAAAGGCAGTGGAGGATTCAAGTTGCTTTTGTGGTATTGAGAAACAAACTTCAAGACATCTACTGATCGATTGCCCAGCATTTCAAGATTATAGAATGAAAAATGAACTAGTTGTTTGTGAACTTAACGATTTGATTTCCGATAAAAAAAATCATATTTAAAGTTCAATTCATTTTAGTAAATACATTCTAAACTTTCTACAAAATCTGGATCTTTAATGTTTTCATGCGTTGAATAATGTAAATAACTTATGTAAATAAACTTTTTTCCTTGTTTGGCGCAAGTAACCCTTGCGGGATATAGCGCTTTGGAAATAAAATAATTGTAATAATTGTAATACTTATTATGACTCATATATTATTATTAAATTTTATAGTTTAATTGTAATTTAAATGTTTATCCCCAGAGGTGTAAATATTTTATATATCGTCGCGTGAAGGCATCGCGTTATCAATCGAAAGAGTTTGAAAACAAGAAAGCACTAACGAAGTTAGAAGTATAACCTATTGAAATATTGGCATTTTGTTATAAATGTTTTATTTTATTTTAAATCGAAAATAAGCTTTTTAATTAATATGTTTCTATATAATACTTCATCACAAAGCAATAACGCGCCATCTATACATATAAAATGAGAGGATTTAAAAGCGCGAATGTTTCTTTTATACATAATACAAACTTCTACTGCCCTTACTGCGATGAAAAAATATATTGGGAGGGCTTGGCTCATCAGTGGTGAACCCTCCCAGCGGTTTCGCAAATTTATTCCAACAGACCGCTTCTCAGAGCTCTAATACTGTATTGGACGATTCTGCTTATATACGCAGCACTGAAGGATGGAATCTCAGAAATGGTTTTCAAGAAAACTATGGACATAAGCTTATAGAATTTTGTATTATGTATAAAAGGAACATTCGTGCTTTTAAATCCTTTCATTTTATATAATACTTTTTTTATTTTAATATTGTTATTAATATTTCTGTAATTATTGATTAAAAAATATATTTAGCCACATGAATCAATGATTTATGTAACTACCGATGCTTCAGTGAATTTCGGTCAATCTCTTCACCTTCCCCTGAGGAGGATAACAGCAAGTCATTAAAACGTTGGGAGTTAAATGAATCAATGGTTGATGTGGCTTTGTTTTTGGGGATCGGTGGAAGGATGGTCTAAACTGTTGGTTTTCGACTGCTACGACCCGGGTTCGATTTCCGCATTGGGCACTTTTTTTTCTAATTAAAAAATGCTCCAATGGCTTCCGATTCTTATAAAAGTCTAACCCCACCAGCGAATGCAAGTTACCAAATGGGGATATGGCACATTTGTAAGTGTAAATTCGAAATGCTTTTCACAAGTATAGACATGTGGTGCACTTAACAGTAAAAGGTCGACAACTTCTACCTACCATGATTATTATGGCCTGTACCACGTACAATATATATATATGTTATATTAAACTATTTTATTTAAAATTATGTTATATCGGAATATTATTTTATTTGGGGTTATATATTTCATAGATTCAAAAATACTCTGTTAAATCGACAGCCAGAGATCACACTTCCCCTATAAAAACTCATTGTTGTTCTATCCCGTTGGCCGGCTCAAAACCTTTGTACATTGTGTAAATAATCTTTTGTTTTTATTTTGTTCTACTCGCCTTAAGCCAGGCATTACTTTTATCAAATTATGTTCTTTTATATATTCCTCAGCTCAAATAAAGAAATCTCTGATCTTCAATATTATTATTAATATTCTTTCAAGATTGTTAACCACGACTGCATTACCATAATCCTCAACATGATTTTGAAATACAACAGAAATCTCTCAATATTTGTTATTATAATATATATATATTGAAGAAAGAATCAAAGTTTACGGCAACGAGTTTCATTTATTTATGCTGTAGAATCTTGGCAAGCTTTCAGACTTTGACGTCCTTCAACAAGCTACTATACAAGAAAATAGAGGATAATATATATATACACGTAAATATTAACATAATAAAAAATTTTCTTAATGAAATTAATGATTTTAATACAATTATTTTTAATACACCAATACCTCGCTTTGCGTCGTTTCGTTTTGCATTTTTTTCGAAGTTGCGTCGCTGCTTAATTTTTACTGATTTTTCACTGTGCGTCGTTAGATTTTCGAAGTTGCGTTGTTTTGGATTCGAGTCTTTAATTTTTTTTTTTTTTCTGAATTTTTTTTCCCCTTAAATATGGCAAAACCTTTGTTTTTGATTGCGCCATGCCATCGAAATTTTATTTTCACTTTGCGTGGTGTTTTTTTGGAACGTAACCCCGACGTAAAGCGAGATATGGGTGTATTTAAATTATCCTATAGTTTTTTGGATAGTTGTCTGTTGAAAGACGTCATAGTCTGAAAGTTTGCCCATTATACAGCATAAATAAAAGAAACACGTCGCTGTAAACTTTAATTCCTTCTTCAAGATGGTGTCTGGAGATATCCCTTCTCTTGTATATATATATATATGTTATATTAAAGTATTATTCTATTTAAAAAAATATATATTTCATAGATTCAAATACTCTTTTTAAATCTACCACCAGATGTCGGGACTTTCCCAATATAAAACCGATTGTTATTGTTTCACGTTGGCCGGCTCAAAACTTTTGTACATTATGTAAATAATATTTTGTTTTCCTTGTTCTACTCGCCTTAAGCCAGGATAGTACTTTTATCAATTTTTTTTTGTATATATATTCCTTTAACTCAATTAAAGCAACCTCTGATCAAAACCATTTTTATTGTTATTCTTTCAGCATTTTAAACTCGTCTTAATTACCATAATCATCAACATGATCTAAATTCAAGCAGAAAATATCTTTTCTTTCTTTATTTATAATATATATATATTATTTTCTGAATCAACTTCCAACAAGAAATGATCATCAGAACATTGATTCAAAGTAAAGAAAATTGTGTAAATTGTCAATCGTCTGGATTAGGACGTATCAGCACCGGTGGCCAATCTCCTTCCATCCCAGATTGATTACCCAACAAATGTATGAGTCATTGAGACAGTTCATTACCCTTTCTGAGTCAATACTGGATTAATAACTATTGCTAGTTAACTCCAATTAAACATGGAACTTTAACTAAACTTTTCTGTAATGTTTGTTGTAGTGCTAGATTAGAATTTATTAGTTTCTTGAGGCTCCATAGAGATTAAAATTACAACAAAGTTAGTCTTTTATAATGATCTTATCAACTTCATTGAGACTTTGTTTCAATTCTATACGCTTTATTGGTATGTCATTTGCTTGTAGAATTTCAGACTTTAAACTGATGGCGGTTTTTGAGCTCTTATAGGTGAATAAATATTCTACAAAAATGTCTATGAATAGTATTTGTGAATCTTACCAAATTCAATAAATGTTTTTGATATGTACTCTTAGAAATGAGAAATACATTTTGGATATGGCTGAATATAATTCATAGATATAAAAACTATTGTTTTGTTGATGATTGACATATTTCTTCTTTCTATGTATTATTTATTATACAAACATTACAATAAGAAAACACAATAAATACAAAAGATAATAGTAGCTACATATATCTCTTAATCAAGTTTTGTTCGTCACTTTTAACAACAACAACTTTTTATTCGGTTATCAACATATCCAATCTCACAGAATATATATATATATATATATTTATTTATTTTTATAAAATTAAATATTCCAATAAAAACTATTAAACAGCGTTTGACAATATTTACAAGAAATATTGATTACTTCTATTTTTCACGAAATGTAAGCATGAGGAATCTTATTTCCTTATCTTACTTTTATAAAACTGAAAAAAATTTCAACCTTAAATATTGATTAATAAAATATGTTATAGGATAGCTTTTTATATATGGTTGAATTTTAATTGTGGTGGTATCTTGTCCATGGAGTAAATCAGATCGGTCCATGCACCCTGATCACAATACCGGCCAACTGAGGTGCCTTGTCCGTATGGATGTCCTCTTCTGGATTGATGTCTGCCATATAGAGGGCTGCAAGGATGGTGTGGCAACTCTATATATGGTCCGGAGTAAGTTGGAGGTTGTGACAGTTATTGCATTTCCTGTAAGATCTAGTCATGTCTGGGTTTATCTTCATTTCTTTAAAATGTTCTATTCTGATTATTGAAATTCTTGTTGTTATATTCTCTGTTAATGTTCAGGTTGCATATGGGCTGGAGTATTTTTAATAAATAGGATTATAATACTCTTCTGAGAGAAGGGTATTGGTATCTAAACCCATAAAATATCAGTAAGGTGATATACACTCATGGACAAAACTTATGCAAGTTGTACCTTTTAGCATGTATATCGGGATTCAGACAATAACTCTGAAAGATACACTCATGGACAAAACTTAAGGAAGTTGTACCTTTTAGCATGTATATCGGGATTCAGACAATAACTCTGAAAGATACACTCATGGACAAAACTTAAGGAAGTTGTACCTTTTAGCATGTATATCGGGATTCAGACAATAACTCTGAAAGATACACTCATGGACAAAACTTAAGGAAGTTGTACCTTTTACCATGTATATCGGGATTCAGACAATAACTCTGAAAGATACACTCATGGACAAAACTTAAGGAAGTTATACCTTTTAGCATGTATATCGGGATTCAGACAATAACTCTGAAAGATACACTCATGGACAAAACTTAAGGAAGTTGTACCTTTTAGCATGTATATCGGGATTCAGACAATAACTCTGAAAGATACACTCGTGGACAAAACTTAAGGAAGTTGTACGTTTTAGCATGTATATCGGGATTCAGACAATAACTCTGAAAGATACACTCATGGACAAAACTTAAGGAAGTTGTACCTTTTACCATGTATATCGGGATTCAGACAATAACTCTGAAAGATACACTCATGGACAAAACTTAAGGAAGTTATACCTTTTAGCATGTATATCGGGATTCAGACAATAACTCTGAAAGATACACTCATGGACAAAACTTAAGGAAGTTGTACCTTTTAGCATGTATATCGGGATTCAGACAATAACTCTGAAAGATACACTCATGGACAAAACTTAAGGAAGTTGTACCTTTTACCATGTATATCGGGATTCAGACAATAACTCTGAAAGATACACTCATGGACAAAACTTAAGGAAGTTATACCTTTTAGCATGTATATCGGGATTCAGACAATAACTCTGAAAGATACACTCTTGGACAAAACTTAAGGAAGTTGTACCTTTTAGCATGTATATCGGGATTCAGACAATAACTCTGAAAGATACACTCATGGACAAAACTTAAGGAAGTTGTACCTTTTAGCATGTATATCGGGATTCAGACAATAACTCTGAAAGATACACTCGTGGACAAAACTTAAGGAAGTTGTACCTTTTAGCATGTATTTCGGGATTCAGACAATAACTCTGAAAGATACACTCATTGACAAAACTTAAGGAAGTTGTACCTTTTACCATGTATATCGGGATTCAGACAATAACTCTGAAAGATACACTCATGGACAAAACTTAAGGAAGTTATACCTTTTAGCATGTATATCGGGATTCAGACAATAACTCTGAAAGATACACTCATGGACAAAACATAAGGAAGTTGTACCTTTTAGCATGTATATCGGGATTCAGACAATAACTCTGAAAGATACACTCATGGACAAAACTTATGCAAGTTGTACCTTTTAGCATGTATATCGGGATTCAGACAATAACTCTGAAAGATACACTCATGGACAAAACTTAAGGAAGTTGTACATGTTAGCATGTATATCGGGATTCAGACAATAACTCTGAAAGATACACTCATGGACAAAACTTAAGGAAGTTGTACCTTTCAGCATGTATATCGGAGTTCAGACAATAACTCTGAAAGATACACTCATGGACAAAACTTAAGGAAGTTATAGCTTTTAGCATGTATATCGGGATTCAGACAATAACTCTGAAAGATACACTCATGGACAAAACTTAAGGAAGTTGTACCTTTTAGAATGTATATCGGCATTGAGGCAATAATTCTGAAAGATACACTCATTGACAAAACTTAAGGAAGTTGTACCTTTCAGCATGTATATCAGGATTAAGACAATAATTCTGAAATATATTACATTGACTTTTATTGAAGACACACGAGATAACCAAGTGTGAATAGCCTCTGTCTCCTTAAAAAAAAAAAAAAGACAATTTGGCGACGTGAAGTTTTGTCCATGAGTGTATATTGGCAAAATAAATACATCCAAAGGTTTGAAAAGAGAAAATATGAAAAAATAAGAAATTTCAGTTTAATAGAGAACGTATTATGAAGTGTATGATTGCTCCAATAATTTATTAGATTCCTGGTAAATATCGTAAAAAAATTCTCAATTTACAATTCAATATAATATGAATATTTACCTATATATGCACACATTGCATTCTAAAATAAATAAATAAATAAAAAGCGTTTTAAAAGTATTTATTTTTTAAAATGGGGGTCAAAAAAACAACTTATTTTTTTATAGAGGTAAAGAAAAATCCGATATACAGAGAACAAATATGAATACATATTTAGAGAGACAAATAGAATCTTCAAATACAACACGCAATCTAAAATTCCTGACGTTCTTTTGACGTTCGCTACAATATTAATATGAGCAAAGTGGACAGGGCGACGGCTCATCTTTCCTAAAAAACCAAACACAAGATAGAAGATTGACAGTTACATCAAAGAAATGTACACAAAGTCGAATAAAAGGAAGAAAAAAAATCAAATTTATTCAGGCTATCTCGATAACAAAATTTAAAAGAGGTCCTAAGAAACAATTCTGGAGCCGTCCAATGGCTAGCGTGTCCATCACCCTGGAATATTGATGGTGGGTGGTAGCTTCCAAGACTAATTTGTTCTCGATGGACACCTCTAGCAAATAGCAAAGTCCCCTTCCACTTAAAACCAGCTTTCCTCGCAAAATGGCCATTCCAGCATAATCGATTCCTTTCTTCTTTCTTCCAAGCTTTTTATTTGAAAGAGATTTTATGTATATCCTTCTTGCTTTTTATTACTATAAATAGACCTTTTTATGTTTATATTGTACCATTTAATTTATTTATTACTTAATTATTTATTTTTAATTATCTGTTGCTCTTGATAATGATTCAGACACATATAGAATTCTTATTTACATTTCTTTCTTCTTTAAATTTCTGTCCGAAAGAGATTTTATGTTTACCCTTCTTGCTTTTTATTGTTATAAATAGACTTTTTTATGTTTATATTGTACAATTTAATTTATTTATCAATGAATTATTTATTTTTAATAATCTGTTGCTCTTGGTGATGATTCAGAAAGATCAAAAAAAAAATTTTTTTTTTTTTTTTTATAAATTAAGGTGATTAAGTTTTTTTTGTCAGATTTTGATCTTTTTAGATCTTTTTCAGATTTTGATCTTCCTAGACTCATTAATAAAATATCTTATTGATAAGTTTAATTTGTATAATTAATTAACTTACAATATATATTATTCGATATCCATTATTATTCTTATTATTGTATTTTAATTATATTAATTTTCTTATCACATTATTTATATACCAATTTTTTAAATACAGTAGACTCTCCTATAACGCGAGTTTTTACAACGCGATAAAAAAATTGCGACAAATTTATTTATACAACGCGAATTTTCGTATAACTCGTTATAAAATAAAACAATTTTCCCTAACAACATTCGCGTTATACAAGTTTTATTTCGTACAACGCGAATTCCTATAACGCGATTTCATACAACACGGAACACATTAATCGCGTTATAGGAGCGTTTACTGTATATAATTACTTTATGATGCCTTAGCGCGCCATCTGTTATGAAAATTTCAAACTATTATAGACGTTTGGTTTACGACCACTACGACCCGGGTTCGATCCCCGCATTGGACACTTTTTTCTGTTTAAAAAAAAAATGCTCCAATGGCCCCCCGATTCTTGCAAAAGTCCAACCCCACCAGCGAGTGCAAGTAACCAAACGGGGCTCTGGCACATTTGTAAGTGCAAAGTCGAACTGCTTTCACATGTGTAGACATGTGGTGCGCTTACAGTAAAAAGCAGTCGCTAACTACCCACCATGATTATCATGGCCTGTACCACGTGTACTAGGGATAAGCAAAAAAAAAAAGATTCTTTTTAAAAATTAAACAATTTCTACTGCCCTTACTGCAATGAATAATTATTGGAAGAGTTTACCATTGATGAACCAGGCACTCCCCTATATTTTTCATTGCAGTAAAGGCAGTAGAAAGTGTTTAATTTTTGAAAAGAAGCATACGCATTGAATAATTGCTTAAAGAGAAAGAATTCTAACATTATTCGTATTAACTATTGATTGAAGCTTAATTCTACGTTTATCTTTCCAAATAAAGTGTAAGACCTTTACTGCAATTATTTTGTAGAGGACAAAGAAGGATAATTGAAGGTGTTTGCCAATTGCTGTTATAGGTTATTGATGGGATTGGATATGATTTAGTAGATGTTAACACGCTGTAATAATGTTTAGTGGTGGTTGACACGCAAGAATCTGTCAATTAATTTGTCTCTAACTTGTATTCTAGCCCTTTTCTTGAGTACTTCACTCAACACTTCCATACTCTTGTAAGGGGGTTGGTGGAAGGATGGTCTAAACCAGGGGTGGCGAACTTTTTTATATTAGAAGGCCAATTTTCATTTTACCATTTTTGAGAAGGCCGCATTCATATGCCGCAAATCGGCGCTGCCGATATAGTGGTATAGTTATGTACCTTATTTTTAGCACGACACTTGAATTACTTTTAGAAATTTAAATACTTACATTTACTATATTATATATATTGTGACATAATATGACATTCGTATTAGATATTTTCAATAAAATAATGAAAGTAATTGAAAACTGCGAAAGAAAAATTATAATTTTGAATTTATGAAAAGACCACAACTTGGGCAAGAAAAGGCCACATGCGGCCTTAAGGCCGCACGTTCGCCACCCCTGGCCTAAACCGTTGGTTTTCAACCGCAACGACCCGGGATCGATTCCCGCATTGGGCACTTTTTTCTAATTAAAAGAAATGCTCCAATGGTGTCCGATTCTTTCAAAAGTCCAACCCCACCAACGAGTGCAAGTAAACTAACGCAGATCTAGCACATTTTTAAGTGCAAAAGTCAAACTGATTTTCACATGTGTAGACATGTGGTGAACTTACAGTAAAAGCAGTCGCTAACTACTTAGCATGTTTATTATCGCCTGTACCACGTGTAATAGCGATCAAATATTACCTCTACAGACCTTACAACAATGATAAAAGTTATTGAATGAGTAGCAGTAAGGTCTGTAGAGATAATATTTGATGCTATTTTGAAAATAAACATATTGCCAGTATATTTATTCGTTACAAATTTCATCGATAAATGGTAATTGAATTTATAAATTTAATAGTTGTTCTGAAAAATAGTTTTACTTGCTGTTTCCTGTAGAGAAATTATACGCCATTCGTCATATAAATACAGTTAATAGTCTTAAGGTGACTGATGATAAACTTGTTGTATCATTTATTTACGACATCCAGTTTCTACATCGTGAATCTTGTTCGTGGAATACTGTTCCTTAGTGGATTCCTTTTGGGAAAGATTTCATCTTTAGCTGAAATCTCTCGCCTGGCGTGTGAGGATGAGCCTAGTTTCTTGGCTTCCCGAGATATCCAGGATCGTTCAATCAACGAGAGTGACGTCGGCCTGCTTTACATCGTTGGTCAGCTTCGGCTCGCCTACCTGAAGGGGGTTCTGGCATCATATCGCGGGGCCGCCAGCGGCTACTCTTGGCTGGTCGGCTGGCCGGTTTGGTTGACATCGCCGGGTTCTTAGGTTTGGCTCTTACCGAGGAGGAGGGAACTTCTGAAGCCTCTTCGAGTCCACCTCTAGCGTTCTTGAGCTAGACTACCAGGTTCTGAACTCTGCCAGCTAATGGTTTATGTTTTCTTTAAGAGAACAACAGGTTCTTGTGGCCGCAAGACTTGCTGACTACAGGCGACAGTCGGAGACTTCACCGATGATACTCCTGACCTAGCGCGCTGAACGTGAAGTTCCCTCATAGACGTGCAGAACCTCTGGGCCTTTGCCAGGAATTCCTGCTGGAAAAACTTAGCTCTAGCTATTATGCGGATCACGAGACAGAATCCATCGTTCTGCTGAAATCGGCGATGTCTATTTCCTTTCTCATTAGCCAGAACAAGCGTCGTGCAATGGACTCGTCATGAATGCAGGTTCATCCTGTTGGAGAGCTGGTGTCGCTCTTAGATACCGCCGTTGATTTGCCTCGTTCCTTCTCCTGGGATGACTTGAGTCGCAACTGTTTCTCGGAGTACGACGCAGATGTCGCTCTACCTCATCTAGACCATCCTGCCTTGAAGAGTGCCACCTGTGCCTCCTGTGGGTCCAGTGAGCATTAACTAGCCGCTCTTTGTCACAGTACATAGACATAATAGACGACACACAACTCTCTCACAGAGGTCTGTTCTTCTTCTTTCTTATCTCCACTCAATCATATCAGGGTATCAAACTTGTAAAGTTTGTTGATGGTGTCTGCCAGGGATAAGTAGAGCTCATAAATGGATGAGAAAATACAGTCTCTCACAGAGGTTATATAGACAAATACATTACAAGAGAAAGAATCGCCTGACATCATCTTGAAGAAGGAACAAAAGTTAATGGCGACGTGTTTCTTTTATTAATGCTGTAAATTCGGCAAGCTTTCGTACTTTGACGTCCTTCGACAGGCCTCCGAAAGCTTGAGGCAATTACAGCATTAATAAAAGAAACGTCGCCGTTAACTTTTGTTCCTTCTTTAAGACAAATACATTCTCATTAAAGATCATATAGACAACAAAGTTGAGTCATACTTCTTACTGAATCTTTTTTATTCTCTCTCTCTCTAACGAAAAGAAAACGTATAAAGTAATCCAATAGGGTATAAGACCATGGAGATTTCAATTTAAAGCCAATCTTGGGTGATTTAAGGATGACACCCCTCCATGGAGCAAGCATCCAGAATGGAGTTAATAAAGTTGGTGAGACAGGAGGTCTAATAGAGGCCTGGCGATGCTCAAGGAATGCCGTGACCGACGGATTCCGGGCTTCCAATCTATTGCCGGGGGGATCAAATATTTCCAATTAGCTCCTGACGTCGCCATTTTTGGCCCCACCTGAACTATGCTTGGACGCCTTCATTACTGAAGCTCTTTAATTCAAGTCGGTGTTGGTGTAATGCTTGTCTAATCGCTTTTTATATTGCTAGAAGGACCTATGTTCGAATCCTCTAACTGTGAAATTTTTTATAGTTGTCTTTTTATAATAGGCTCATCTCTGTCAAACACACAACACACATGTGAATTTTCATGTGATATCACACAAACAGAATGTGTAGGTAGACAAAAAGAGAATCTAAAATATATACAACGAGTCTAGAAATGTCTATAGGCAAATGCGTTGTGCAATTTGGATATAAACGAAGCGGTAATTCGACGTTTATCAATTTTTGAAATTAACTGGTTCAAAATTATCTTCTTAAGATACATTTATATTGTTACACCAGGCAGCGGTTTGGCAGATTCTTCAGTGTTGATTCTCTCCTCAGACGTGTCTTGCATCCTTCCAGAACGTGTCTCAACCATTCTACAAGGTTAAACCAGTCAATAATAAGATAACTATATATTTAGGTAACACCTAGAATCTCTATTTATTTATCACATCGAAGTTTAAAGCAGGTGGGGTATTTTAGTGTATTAAAATACAAATGTTTTATAGTACATACTATTTTATAGTAATATTATGTTTTATAAAAATAAATAAATATATAATTTAAATTTTAATATATTAAAAATAATGTTGTAAATAATTTTAAAATACGCGCAATAATCCTGATGCAACAATTTATTTTAGGTTAAATTCTGTTTTAGAATACTGCGTGAAGTTCAACTTTAATGAACTAAATTTCACTCATCAATATATAATTTAGATTTGTGAATTAAGCCTTCATTACTATACTGTTAATTATGGTAATGCAACTACACTTATAACAAAAATATCGACGCAAGGAGTTGTCTGATTTATATGAAAATACGTATATAAAGATGTTTTTACCAAATATGAAAATGATTGAAATTTGGTGATCGATTTATACAAAGAAAGAGCTCTAGTGTATCTGAACAACGCATCCAGCACGAGCATTCTAGACTCAATGTTCGGCGTGGCACGAGCTGATTTTCAAAATTGGTTTGAAAGAGGCTGGTTGGTTAAATCGATTAATCGCACGACATCAGTGTCGAAGTGATGCGGCTATTAGACGATGTTGACAAGAGTGGGTCAACAACGGAAGCATGTAACGTCAGGATGGCAGCGGTTGACCAAGGGACACACCAGAATGGGAGGACAGAGCGATTGTCAGAACGGCTGTCACAGCACCGGATTCGACGTTATCTACCATCCAACGTGTGACCGGCACAAAAGTGTCCAAAATGACCATCAACAGACGACTGAGAGAGCGGAATCTAAGAGCTTGCTGTCCATTACGATGCCAACCCCTCACACCCGTGCACCGACAAGTCCGACTACAGTGGTGTCGGTAGCGATCAACTTGGAACTGCGCTGACTTGGGACGTATAGTCTTTAGTGAAGAGTCCCATTTCTTACTGTGTTCAAACGTGTCTGGAGACGTTCTGGGCAGCGTGTGGATCCTGGCCTTACTTTTTAACACCACACAGGTACACAACAGATCATTATGGTCTGGAGTGGCATTTCATTTGATAGTAGAACCCCATTGGTAGTCATTCCTGGCACCCTGACAGCACAACGGTACGTAGATGACATTCTACGGCCTGTTTTGTTGCCGTTCCTCTCAGATCACCCCGGGATTACATTTCAATAAGATAATGCCCGGCCACAAACAGCACATGTTACTATGGATTGTCTTCAATCTTGCCAAATTCTTCCATGGCCAACAATGTCGTCTGAACTCTTACCCATAGAGCACATCTGGGACGTGATGGAAAGTCGATTGAAACTTTGTCTTATCTCTAATTTTCTTCATGACAATAATATAGTAATTATTCAAATACCCCATATATACGTTCTCAATAATGTCTGCCTTTCAGATTAATTCAACTATCCGCTTCTTGACAAGATTTTAAATGATTGAAATGTCAGAACAGCGAGAATGGATCTTAATTTAATGAAAGAGAACACTTCCTGATTGTACAACTGTTGCTGATTACCCACTGCCATCTATCAGAAAAAATACCTATTGATGTTGAATCTTTAATAAATCATTTTCCCCAAATGTTATAACTGCGTATTAATACAAATTTAGCATTCATATTGAGCTATACATGTGTAAAGACAGAGACCAAATGTTTCTTGTATTCGTACTACAGCTTGTTAAAGGACGTTATTGTCTGAAAATTCTCCAAGCTTATATCTTTTTAATGAAGAACTCGTCACTTTTACCTTTGGCCTTTTCTTAGTAATAATATCCGTCGAATTCTATTGTAATGCATTTCATGACTTAGAAAAGGCCAAATGTTTCTTGTGTTCCATCTTTCTTGTGTATTCGTACTACAGCTTGTTAAAGGACGTTATTGTCCGAAAATTCTCCAAGCTAGTATCTCTTCAATAAAGAAATTTGTCGCTTTTACCTTTGGTCTTTTCTTAGTAATGGTTTCTAGCAATTCCTATTGTAATGTATGTGATGAGAGTATAGGATAAATATTTATTATGTTCCGTGTTTCTTATACTCTTATTACAGTCTTTTGAAGAACGTTATTGTCTGAAAACTCACCAATCTTATATCTCTCCAATAAATAAACTCTTTACTTTTACCTTTTTATCTCTTCCTATCAATGGTATCCGTCGATTCCTCCTGTTGTAATGTATGTAATTACTATAAGAAAGGTTTCTTGTGTTCCATCTTTCTTGTATTCGTATTACAGCCTATTGAAGAACGTATTTGTCTGAAGATTCTCCAAGCTCATACCTCTTTAATGAAGAAGCTTGTCTCTTTTACTTTAGGTCTTTTATTAGTAATGATATTCGTCGATATTTCCTGTTGTAATGTATGTGATGACTTAGAAAAGACCAAGTTTTTCTTAGTTCCATGTTACTGGTGTACGTATTACAGCCTGTTTAAGGACGTTATTGTCTAAATATTGCCAAGCTAGTACCTCTTTGATAAAGATATACCCGTCACTTTTACCTTTGGTCTTTTCTTAGCAATGGTATCCGTCGATTCCTCCTGTTGTAATGTATGTAAATACTATAAGAAATGTTTCTTGTGTTCCATGTTTCTTGTATTCGTACTACAGCTTGTTGAAGGACGTTATTGTCTGAATATTCTCCAAGCTCATACCTCTTTAATGAAGAAATTTGTTACTTTTAACTTTTCTCTCTTTTTAGTAATGATATTTGGTATATCCTCATGTTGTAACATGTGTGAAAAGAGTAGACGGAGTGAATATTCTCTAGTTGAGCCTTTTTGCATATGTTCATTTAGATAAATACAATATATGTAGAAGAAAATTCTCTCAAACAGTAAATCATTTATAAACAGTTTTCAAAATTATAAATAACATAAAAATAGATATTAATATTTAATAGAATTTTCAATAGCAGCTAAAGTCCTAGGTATATCAATCATTTGATCTTTCGACTTTCTATCAACAGCTAGACTATTAGACAATTAGACTTTATTTATTGTCATTTTTACTACACCTTACTTAAAACAAGAATAACAATCACACACAACGGGTATTTACATTTATTTACACACCAGAGCCAATATAAACGTGTATTTACAAACATTTTCCCCAGGAAACAGGACTACAGCAGTCGGTGATTCCCACACCCGTTTCAGATCGGAAGCAGGCGAAAGCGCCATCTATTGGCGGAGGTTGTAGGTGTTTTCCGGCCTTATACGCGACAATATTAATATATAAATATTTTTATATGAATACAATAAAATATAGGGTAGTCCATAAGTTCCAGAAAAACATGTATTATTTTATTAAAAAATTAAAAGGCAAACTAGAATATAATAGCTATAGTTTTTTAATCTAGTTTTTTTTTTCTCTTTTAATTTTTTAATAAATAAAAGGGTTCGTGACTTATAGGCTACTATATATGTTATACTAGCGGACGTACCCGGCTTCGCCCGAGGTTTTACCCGAGTAAAGGTTTGTCTAACGAACATTTGCCCGTGTTTTACCCGAGTAAAGGTTTGTCTAACGAATCTCTCGATAAAGTGAACATTTTTTCCCGGTCCCTTGAAAAATACTCGATAAGTTGAATAAATTCAATATTAATCGGTACCCGAGTAAAGGTCTGTCTAACGAACATTTGTTAAAACAATTCTCTATAGACTTATAAAAAGAAATAGATATATTTTGATAATTTGAAACTGATAAAGTGATCATTTTTTCCCGGTCCCTGTGTGCCGTGTCATTCTGAATTTTGTCTTTCCTAATTTTCTACATTACAAAATCATCGTTTTATCTAGTGAACATTTTTTCCCGGTCCCTTGAAAAATACTCGATAAGGTTGAATAAATTCATGGTCGTTTATGGAAGATGGACGAAGTTCCCGGAGGTCATCTTGGGCAAGCTCCCGCGAGGCTTTTTTTCTTGTCTACTTGGCATAGCTGTGTCACCAACTCTGCCCTGATTGGTCGGTGGGTACTTTGACTGTCGGCCGGCGGCCGGGCGAATCCATTCTCGCACAGGGTCTGCCCCACTCCAAACTTTTGGCAAAGCACTTTCTAATTAAAGATTATTGTCTTAAATAATCTTTAAGAACAAAAAGTATAATAATTGAACGATAGGAAATTATAGTAAATAATTATACTAAACTAAATGATGTAAAAATAATTATACATGAAATTTGAAATAAGTTTTAGAAAAGTTATCGTTAAGTCCACGGGAAAAGATGTAGCCAAAACAAATAGGTTTTTAACAGTGACACGTGAGCACCAGCCTCGAGACGCGCTCCTCTCTCCTAACATTACTCCCCCTCTTGAAAAAGCCTATCTCCGTCTCAATGGTGGCGCTGCTTGCGAGTTAAAGCTACAAATCTGCAAATAACTCTAAGGATATTCAAGATATTAAAGAAATTATTTTTCGTAAACCTTTCCGGGGATATACCTAATAATATCCCAAAATTTCACGGCGATTGGATGTATGGTTTTTGAATCCATAGAGGACACACACACAGACAGACAGACAGACACACAGACATTCATTTTATATATACTAGCGGACGTACCCGGCTTCGCCCGAGGTTTTACCCGAGTAAAGGTTTGTCTAACGAACATTTGTTAAAACAATTCTCTATAAACTTGAAAAAAAAAAGATATATTTTGATAATTTGAAACTCGTAAATTTGAATCTCTCGATAAAGTGAACATTTTTTCCCGGTCCCTGTGAGCCGTGTCATCCTGAATTTTGTCTTTCATAATTTTCTACATTACAAAATCATCGTTTTATCTAGTGAACATATTTTCCCGGTCCCTTGAAAAATACTCGATAAGTTGAATAAAATCATGGTCGTGAATCTCTCGATAAAGTGATTATTTTTTCCCGGTCCCTGTGTGCCGTGTCATCCTGAATTTTGACTTTCATAAATTTCTACATTACAAAATCATCGTTTTATCTAGTGAACATATTTTCCCGGTCCCTTGAAAAATACTCGATAAGTTGAATAAAATCATGGTCGTGAATCTCTCGATAAAGTGATTATTTTTTCCCGGTCCCTGTGTGCCGTGTCATCCTGAATTTTGTCTTTCCTAATTTTCTACATTACAAAATCATCATTTTATCTAGTGAACATTTTTTCCCGGTCCCTTGAAAAATACTCGATAAGGTTGAATAAATTCATGGTCGTTTATGGAAGATGGACGAAGTTCCCGGAGGTCATCTTGGGCAAGCTCCCGCGAGGCTTTTTTTCTTGTCTACTTGGCATAGCTGTGTCACCAATTCTGCCCTGATTGGTCGGTGGGTACTTTGACTGTCGGCCGGCGGCCGGGCGAATCCATTCTCGCACGGGGTCTGCCCCACTCCAAACTTTTGGCAAAGCACTTTCTAATTAAAGATTATTGTCTTAAATAATCTTTAAGAACAAAAAGTATAATAATTGAACGATAGGAAATTATAGTAAAAAATTATACTAAACTAAATGATGTAAAAATAATTATACATGAAATTTGAAATAAGTTTTAGAAAAGTTATCGTTAAGTCCACGGGAAAAGATGTAGCCAAAACAAATAGGTTTTTAACAGTGACACGTGAGCACCCGCCTCGAGACGCGCTCCTCTCTCCTAACATTACTCCCCCTCTTGAAAAAGCCTATCTCCGTCTCAATGGTGGCGCTGCTTGCGAGTTAAAGCTACAAATCTGCAAATAACTCTAAGGATATTAAAGATATTCAAGATATTATTTTTCGTAAACCTTTCCGGAGATACACCTAATAATATCCCAAAATTTCACGGCGATTGGATGTATGGTTTTCGAATCCATAGAGGACACACACACAGACAGACAGACAGACATTCAATTTTATATATATAGATATATAGATTAAAATATTATTTTATTTAAAATTATATTTCATAGATTCAAATACTCTGTTAAATCGACCGCCAGAGGTCATGCTTCCCCTATAAAAACTCATTGTTGTTGTTTCCCGATGTCCGACTCAAAACTTTTGTACATTATGTAAATAAGTGTTTTTCATTTTATTTTTTATTCTTACGCCTTAAGCCAGGCATTATTTTTATCAATTTATGTCTTTTATATATTTCTTAAGCTCAATTAAAGCTATTTCTAATCTTCATATTTCCTATTATTATACTTTCAAGATTTTAACCACGACTGTATACCATTGACCTAATACTAATGTATCCCAAAATTTATCAAATCTCAAGATCTTAATCTCAATCTTAAAAATAATTCCAAAATCAACAGGAATCTCTTTTTTTTATTTATAATATATATATATATGAGAATTAATTCCATTTATTACAATAAAACCGAGAAATTCTAATTATAGATTTATTTTTAAGACTAAAAATCAATATTAAAAAATTAAGATAAAAAATACAAACTACCAGAAAAATACCAAAATATAACCGATTGTAATAAAATATATCAAAATTAGAAACTATTATAGACGCGTATGATTCTTTTTAAAAATAAAAAATTACTACTGTCCTTACTGCAATAGAAAAATTAATAGGACAGTACAAATTGTTTATTTTGAAAAAAAGAATCATACGCGTCTATAATAGTTTCGAATTTTGATAACAGATGGCGCGCTAATGCATGATAATTCTATATACAGTTACGAGCGTCATTCTTCATCTCTTAATCAGTCATCTCTGTCACCGTTTGCTTTTTTTTTTTTTTTGGAATGGCGCCCTCCTATTGGTTGGCTACGATCACGCCACCTTTGCCCCCCCCACTCGCTTTTTCGTTTTTGTAACCATTGTGTTGGAGCGGTTCGCTCCTTAAATAAATGCATATATTAGTTAATAACCAAATGGAATCCTCTCTTTCTTTTTCCCAGTAAGAGACGCCTACGGAAGCCAACAGTACATAGACAGATAAAGCACATAGGCTATAGTTATTAACTAACATATGCATTTATTTAAGGCGCCAATTTATAATTGTAACAAATAGTATTTGAATCAAAACATTCAATCGGGTAAAACACGGGCGTTGCCCGGGTCATTCGGCTAGTAATATATATAAACAAAATCTAATATGTGTTTAAAAAACGTAATAAAAATCCAAATATTTATTTTTTAAAAAGTAAAAGTGATAACTTTAAAAAAAAAATCGAATATGATAAAAGGATAAAAGACAAAAAAAAAAAAAGTTAATAAAATCAGGTAGTAAGGGTATGTGTGGGCCATAAAATTTGTGGTCGCAATTCCCTATATTTATTCCAAGCTCGAGCCATAAATATGATATACTACTTGGACGTTCTAATGACAGATAAGCTCGACCATAAAGGTTAATACCGTTTCCAACGGACTGATAAGAAAACGTCCTGCATCCAATGTGAATCCAAGAAATAGCTATCGCTTCGTTTTGTATTCATAGGCCGCTTGTCTTTATGGCTTCTACCAACGCCAAGTTTTATGATCCTGTAAAATTTAAAGTCATGTCTTACAAGATGTAATCTTGGTTGTGACAGACTGGTGATAACTGTGGGGGAAATATGATTGCCTTGCTTCAACTTGTCGGTGTGAAATGGAATCCTCACTAGAAAATGTCGTAAAGATTTCTTACCGACAACCACCAAAGAAATTATCTAGGCTTCTTTTTATTGGTCAGTTTATTTTTGATTGCCCTTTACTATGATTGGATGATGGTGTTATACTTTGGGTTGAAGGTGAACGTTGTGTAGGATCATACTGAGAAGTTTTATTGTTGGGTGACTAAATTCCGTATCGTTTTTATTACATTGGAGTTGAAGGTATTGTTTGAATTGCTCTACTCACCTTGTGATAATGCACAATGATATCTCTTCCAATTTTATAGAGATGTATTTTATATAAAAGATAAATACAGTAGAACTTGGAAAATTAGAAAACGTTTTTAATTCGAATATTTATCTTGATCTCTAGACTTTTAAGTCTTTCATTCAATATGTTTTTAATTCGAATATTTATCTTGGTCCCTAGACTTTTAAACCTTTTATTTAGAACGTTTTTAATTCGAATATTTATCTTGGTTTTTTGACTTTTAAACATTTTATTTAAAACGTTTTTAATTCGAATATTTATCTTGGTTTTTTTACTTTTAAACCTTTTATTTAAAACGCTTTTAATTCGAATATTTATCTTGGTTTCTAGACTTTTAAACCTTTTATTTAAAACGTTTTTAATTCGAATATTTATCTTGGTTTCTAGATTTTTAAACCTTTTATTTAGAACGTTTTTAATTTGAATATTTATCTTGGTTTCTAGACTTTTAAACCTTTTATTTAGAACGTTTTTAATTTGAATATTTATCTTGGTTTCTAGACTTTTAAACCTTTAATTTAAAACGTTTTTAATTTGAATATTTATCTTGATTTCTAGACTTTTAAACCTTTTATTTAAAACGTCTTTAATTCGAATATTTATCTTGGTCCCTAGAATTTTAAACCTTTTATTCAAAACGTTTTTAATTCGAATATTTATCTTGGTCCCTAGACTTTTAAACCTTTCATTCAAAACGTTTTTAATTCGAATATTTATCTTGATTTCTAGACTTTTAAACCTTTTATTTAAAACGTCTTTAATTCGAATATTTATCTTGGTCCCTAGAATTTTAAACCTTTTATTTAGAACGTTTTTAATTCGAATATTTATCTTGATTCTTAGCGTTTTAAGTCTTTTATTTAAAACGTTTTTAAATTCGAATTTTGGTTAATTCGAGTATTATTTCGTCCCTTTGGCTTCGAATTATTCCAAATTCGACTGTATTTTAATACCTGAATATATGTTTTCATTTTTAAATAATTATTTAGAAGGTTAGATGGGGATATATATCAATTATAAGTTTTTTTAAAATTCGTTTTTGTTAATATCTTCTATTAATATGAAGCAATAGCGCTCCGTCTATATATACTAAGACATGAATTTTTCTTTTATACATAAAATAAACTTCTAAAGTCTTTACCGCGATGAAAAAAATATTGGGAGAGGGCTTGACTTATCAGTAGTAAACCCTCCAAGCGGTTTCGCTAATTTAATCTACCAGACCGCTTCTTTGAGCTACAATATAATATAAGAGTCTTAGTCTCGCGGGAAAATTGATTGAGATTGAAACTACTTTCATTGTATCGTTCATATATGATTATATAAAGTTAAACACGGGTTAAACACAAAGTTAAATATGAATAAATAAGTATATATTAAAAAAAAAGACATATCCTGACCAGTAGCACATGTGGTTTTCAGAAGGCAGAGCGCAATGTGGTGGAACAGTAATCACGAGACGCCAACAGCGCTAAACGCATTCGTGGATAGCTTTTCTTGATTTATCAAGAAATTGGGTTAGCCAAATATCAGGGAACAGGTTAAATTAATGTTTAGTTGATTTCTGTTCCACTAGATGGCGCTCTGCCTTCTGAAAAGCACATGTGCTCCTGGTCAGGATATGCCTTTTTTATTTTTAATATCAACACCTGACCCACTTTTTTTTTCCTATTGTTTTTTCATAATTATATATGTTATATTAAAATATTATTCTATTTAAAATTATATTTCAGAGATACAAATACTCTGTTAAATCAACTGTCAGAGGTCACGCTTCCCCTATAAAAACTCGATTGTTGTTGTTTCCCGATGGCCGGCTCAAATCTTTTGTACATTATGTAAATAAGTTTTTCATTTTTTAGATTCTTACGCCTTAAGCCAGGCATTACTTTTTATCAAATTATGTTTTTTTTTATATATATTCCTTTAGCTCAATTAAAGCAATTACTGATCAAAACACTTTTCATTATTATACTTTCAAGAATTTTAACCACGACTGCATTACCATAGCATAATCCTCAAGATAACCAAAATCAAGCAGAACATCTCATTATTTTTATAACATATACACTGCGTGACATTGAAAATGGAACACCAAGAAATAGTGGCCAGAAAGTGATGAAACTCGGCAGACAGAGAGAGACAGGGACGAACAATAAGTGATCTTTATTTCAAAATGATAGTCATAATGCAGAGCGAGAACGGCGTCGGCTTAGTAGCAAGTAGGACCACCGCGGACGGCGATGCACGCAGCAACACGTCTAGGTAGAGAGTCAATCAGAGTACGGATGGCGTCCTGAGGGATGGCTCTCCATTCCCTCTCAACCATTTGCCACAGTTCGTCTTCTGAACGCGGCTGTGGCAAGGCATGCAAACGGCGTCCAATGATGTCCCAGACGTGCTCTATTGGTGAGAGATCAGGAGAGTACGGTGGCCAGGGAAGCATCTGTACATCTTGCAGAGCTTGTTGGCTAATGCGAGCAGTGTGCGGTCGGGCGTTATCCTGCTGATAAAGGGCATTGGGTACCCCCTGAAGGTAGGGGAGTGTCACCGGTCGCAGCACATCATCAACGTATCGTTGGGCCGTCATAGTGCCCTGAATACGAAGTAAAGGTGACCTGGAATCATACGCGATTGCGCCCCAAACCATGATTCCACGTTGTCGCACGGTGGGGCGTTCCACAATTGCTACCGGATTGGACCTTTCTCCACGTCGACGCCACACGCGTACACGGCGACTATCACTGGACAAGCAGAAACGCGACTCATCTGAGAACACGACCCTGTGCCATTCCGTCATCCACGTCGATCTAGCCCGGCACCATTCCAAACGTTGGCGCCTATTCGGTGGGGTCAATGGCAGGCTTCTTAGCGGACGGCATGAGTGCAAGCCATTAGCAACCAATCGACGGGAAATGGTTCTGGTCGAGATGGAATAATCTAGGGCAGTGATTCTCAACCAGTGTTCCGCGGTAATTTTGTGTGCCGCGAAATTCTAAAAATGTGCCGCCGAATTTTAGTCATATGATTATGTTCACGTTTGTATTGGTTTTTCTTTTTTTCTTTTTCATTTTTTTACTTTTTAAAATAACGAAATTAGCAAATTGAATGTTAGAGATGTATATTACTTATATTTTGCATAGAAATATTGATACATAATTTGAATTTTCTTGCATTCAAGTTAGCAAAAGTGTGCCGCGAAATTCTAAAATTGTGCCGCCAAATTTTCAAATCTTTAAAATAATGCCGCAACAAAAAAAAGGTTGAGAATCACTGATCTAGGGTGTCTTGCACATGTTGCAGGATGGCGGTACAAGTGGCTTGTGGGGCCGCCACTGCTTGTCGAAGGATACGCCGATCCACACGTGCTGACGTCACTCTGGTTGCACCGACATTCCTATAAATTGCCACATTTCCTTGTTCCAACCATCTTCTCCACAGTCGGTGCACCGTGGACGCACCAAGGTGTGTATCAGCTGCGATTTGACGTATGGACCAACCTGCCCTTTTCAGTCCGATCACCATGCCCCTCGTAAAAGCGTCTGTCTGCTTGAACTGCCCCCGTTTACGAGACCTGGCATTCTCTGTTATTACACGTGTCTTTTGACACAAGAACAAAATTTCTACAATGATTTTCCTTGAAGAAATAACGACACGAATACTGTCCTTTCTGCAAGTTCCTTCCCTTATATCTTAATCCATGTGCGCACGAGAGCTGCGCATTTTACATCATTTGCATAACTCGGTTAGGCGCGTCTACCCTGAAATTTGCATAATTTTCTGGCCACTATTTCTTGGTGTTCCATTTTCAATGTCACGCAGTGTATTTGTTTAAATGAATAGGAGAGAGAGAGTGTGTGCCATTACATTCGAATATAATATACAAGGCAATAAATCTTATATTGAAATAAATTTAAATACAAATGTAATCTCAAAGCTATATGAAAGTTAATGATCCTCCAAATTCCAAATCCATGGGATCAGTAATGGGTAAGATATACCGGCCTCAAATCCTCCCCGACACGATATATCGGTGTCCACAATTCCCTTAATCTCCTCATTCATTTTAATTTTCACTAATCACTTGTAAATGGTGAGGTAGTTTTGTAATCCGTGGTTAGTTACCATATCCCATTAACTCTCCTTCATTTCTTAATTAATTAATTATACAAATTAAATAATCCGAGGACCCTCTTCCGGATTACAGACAAAATTCGTGGATGTTTGAACAATAAGCAAAATTAAAGCAGGAATAAAAGAATGACATGGGCATCTAAGATACGGTTGGGTTATGATTTAAACAGTAATGACATAGAATAACACTCGTTGATGAATTCACATCCTATAATAATATATTTTTTAAAAGTTTATCTTGATCATGGAATTGTACGCCCTTTAAATATATACTCATTGATAAAACTTAAGGAAGTGTAAAATATTTGAGTTGCCTGTGATCTGTTTTCTTAAAGGAGATAGAGGCAATTTTGTTTTGACACTTGGTTATCTCGTGTGTCTTCAATAAAGGTCACTGTGTATCAAATATCTTTCAGAGTTATTGTCTGAATCTCGATATACATCCTATAAGTTACAACTTACTCAAGTGTTGTCTATGAGTGTATTTATTTATGCTTATGAGGTGATACAGCAGCGTATTTACAATTAGAGAGGAGACAAAATGAAATAAATCTAGAAAAAAGAAGTGAGGACATATAGGTCAAACTGCTGTATTGTCCGTGAGGTCAAGAGACGTACGGACCTCTGTGGTGTTGATCTCTTGGCGGAACGACTTGGAAGTCGGACTCGGGCCCCCCCACTACAGTGTATTCAAGGTGTGAGGGGTTCTCGGAATCTTATCGGCAAATAAGGAAAACAACGCCTGGGTGGCTGACCCACTCTCAATATTATTATCTTTACGTTGGGATAAGTTGTTCTCCCTATAAATACCTCTTGTATATAATTTTATTGGAGAACTAAAAGGTAAATACCCACCTTTATAATATATTAATTATTCCCAAATTTGCTCATGCTTTATTTATCTCCGCGACAATATATATAATTTTAAGGTCCTAGTAACATGGCAAATAAAACATTGAGAAAAACTTAAGAAGACAATCAATTTTTAAAAATACGATGATGATGATGCTTGAAGTGGATCCCGGCCGTTACTATGGTCACCAGAACTTTCAATTAGCGACCGTTGACAAGTTTGGAGCGTGTCCCAGACAACGTCGCCTTTTTGTCTCTGACGCATTAGCATGCTGAAGCCTGAGGGCTCCCGTTTTTAACGCCAAACCTTTTGTATGGCCCTTCAACAGAATTTGCCTTTAAATGGGAACCTGCGTCCATAATGAGACGTCTCCCTTTTAATTAGGTTTAACATCAGTCTGTGTTGGAAGTCTCAATTCTAAGGAACTTGTGGTTGTTTGATCTCTTTAAGAAATTAAGATGGTTTTCTTTAGAAAGGGATCTATATCTTAGATTATCATTGTATTCATTCAATCATTATAAAATGATCTATTTTATGAGCATTCGAAGAGAACATATATTTTCCTCTTTAACGTAATCTAATAGTCATTGTTATTGTTCCAAAATAACTCTATTTGGTACCGTTCAAAAAGAGAAACCTAGCTTATGTTATTTATAATGAAATAACATGAAAAAAAAAGGTTCTTCATATATCAAAAAGTTAGATAGTAAAAAGGCATATAAATTGAAAGGATTTAATTTGGCTCATCAGTGGTGAACCCTCCCAGCGGTTTAACCAATTTAATCTACCAGACCGCTTCTCAGAGCTCTAACACTGTATTGGACGATTCTGCTTATATACGCAGCACTGAAGGATGGAATCTCAGAAATGGTTTTCAAGAAAAGCTTTTAGGACAGTAGAATTAGATTCAAATATTTGCTTGGCCCTCCCAATATATTTTTTCATCGCAGTAAGGACAGTAGAAGTTTGTATTATGTATAGAAGAAACATTCGTGCTTTTAAATCCTTTCATTTTATATGTATAGATGGCGCGTTATTGCTTTGTGTAAAAAGGCATATATTGGATTGAATAAAATATATATTTGCCAATATTTCTGCTGGCTGAACGCCAACCTTTATCAAGGTATTACATTTTTGTATACACAAACTCAGCATTGCTGTATATATTGTGTATACAAAAATAAAATGCCTCGATAAAAGTTGGCGTTCAGCCAGCCGAAATATTGGCAAATAAATCTTTTATTCAATTCAATATATGCCTTTATATTATCTAATGAATTAAGTATGGATTGCTCTATTTTCAGAACGATATCAAAAGGTGTAGGAAAAATTAGAAAATAGAATAAATATAAAATCTTCTAGAATAATCGATAGTAAATTTTTAAACCATGTATCATAAAATTTCAGAAAATTTTAAAATGTTCCCTTAAAAAATAAAAATGTAAATATTTTTACAACGATATTTTAAAATTGTATTACTAAATCTTCTTGACTTAAAGATGATGCAGGCTTCCTACCAAACCCGAAACCTATCTCAGTAACCGCAGTGAGGCGCTGGTTGCGGTAGAATTGGCAAATTTGTAAATAACTCCAAGGATATTCGAGATATAGACAAGAAAAATAGACTAAGGTTTTTCAGATTCGACTTTATATACACTCAAAACTTCAGCCAGATTAGTTACGTATTCAGGACGTGCACATACCAGGTCTATTAGTATGAAACGCGAAAATGGCTGCCAGAGGGCGCTGTGCAACTTTATTTGAGCCGACGGTGGCGCTGTTGAAGGCATTTTGTTTTTTGACTCACATGGCATCAGCATGCGTGGAGCTTTAGAAAAATTCAAATCGTGGAAAATTTCTGGAGCCCGTAGAAAATGGTGATTTCCGAGCCAAAAAGTGCCCATTTGCGGGAAGTTTTGTAGTTCGTCTTCAATTGGAAGAAAAGTGCCACTGAAGCCCACCGAATGCTCGAGGAAGTTCACGGCGACCACGCTCTGAGCAAATCGCAGTGTTACAGGTGGTTTAAAAAATTCCAAAGTGGCAATTTCGAACTTGATAATGAACCACGTGGAAAACCGCACCAAAAGTTCGAGGACGCTGAACAGCAAGCTTTGTTGGATGGGGACAGTACCCCAAACGCAGGAGAAACTCGCGAAACAGCTCCAGGTGTCTCAAGGTGCTGTTTCTCTACGTTTAAACTGCCTCAGAATGACCCAAAAGCTTTCCAGATGGGTCCCCCACGAGTTGAGCGAAAGGCAGCAAGAACGGCGTCTGGTAACCTGCGAAGGGCTGCTCGCCAGGCATGAAAAGAAGTCATTTTTGCAGCGAATCGTAACTTCTGATGAGAAATCGATCCACTTCAGCAATCCTATGCGCCAAAAGTCGTGGGGCCTGCTCGGCCAATTTCCAAAACAGAAGCCTAGGCCCAATCGCTTAGGAAAAAAGGCAATGCTTTGCGTATGGTGGGACCAGACCGGCGTAGTATATTTCAAGCTCCTGAAACCTGGCGAAACGGTCAATACTAGTCGCTACGAACAACAAATGCACAGTTTGAGAGAGGCATTGAATGAAATAAGACCGGAATTGCGTGAAAAGCACAACAAGCTGATACTGCAGCATGACAACGCTCCAGCCCACAACGATACAATGGTCAAAAACACCATAAAAGACTTGGGCTGGGAACTCTTACCCCACCCGCCGTACTCACCAGACTTAGCGCCGTCGGACTACCACCTTTTCACATCTTTAGGACACGTCCTAAAAAAACAGGAATTTTCGAACTCAGACATACTCCGAAAATGGCTTGTTGACTGGTTCGACTCAAAAGGAATAGAATTTTTCAGACAAGGAATTCGAAAATTGCCTGAAAGGTGGCCTGAGTGTATAGCTAATCAGGGCAGTTACTTTGAATAAAAAATCTTTTGTTGTATGGAATTGGTGAACTTTTGAATTCACTGAAAATTTTCGCGTTTCATACTAATAGACCTATAAAGAAATCGGTGCACGAGTGGTTAAAACTCTCGATTCCCGACAACCATGAACTGGGATCATATCCCATATTGGGCACTTTGTTTTAATATATGAATAACCTTCATATATTATTAATTGTTGTAAATATCATAAACTAGGTTGCTCTTTTTGAGCGGTTCCTAGTAAAGTTATTTTGGAGGATGGTGTATAGCCCACAAACATATTGTACCGAAGCATTTATTATTTTACACTAGTTTTAACAGATTATCATTTTTGTTGTTCATATTTTACTACTCTGTAAACTTCCCTCATTTCTTATCTTTTGTTTATTTGTAAATAACAATATTGTAAAGCTACTGTTCTGAGTCCATGTCAATTTTCTGTTGTTGTTGTGTCCAATGAAGAACCCCAGATGTCTCCATACATCTCTATCACAGCAGTGGCAATGTCCTCTATCTTGGGTGTGTAAAGCTGCTTTTCTGGGTCCATGTCAATTTTCTGTCCCAATATAGAGGACATTGCGACTGCTGTGATAGAGATGTATGGAGACATCTGAGGCTCTTCATTGGACACGACAACAACAGAAGGTTGACATGACTCCAGAGCAGTAGGTTTACACACCCAAGATAGAGGACATTGCGAGGCATTCATAGGTTGTTCTTGACTTAAATAAATTGCTGTTTCATCCTGAAATTTGTCTTCCCTAATTTTCCACGTGGCAATATATATACATACGTTGACTCTATATATATGAAGACTCACCGAATGGCCCAAGCAATGCCCATGTTTTACCAGAGATCATTTTGCCTCGAATACGTATGCATAAAAAAGTTGTTTTTTTATTCAAATACTATTCGTTACGAAAATTAGAAACTATTTTAAACGCGTAAGATTCTTTTGATATTAAACAATTTATACTGCCCTTATGGAATGGAAAAAAATATTGGACATTTAATTTTTCCATTGCAGTAAGGGAAGTAGAAATTGTTTAATTTCAAAAAGAATCTTACGCGTCTAAAATAGTTTCTAATTTTCATAACAGATGGCGCGCTATTACTATTCGTTACAATTATAAATTATGACCCGGCTTCACCCGGAATCTCCCCAAGTGAATGTTTTTCCAACGAATGTTGCTTGAAATGAAACACAAACAAATATGTTGAGTATTTAATAATTTCAATAATATGCATTAGCTCGCAAATATGTTTTATAAGGATTTTTTTTTTTGTTGTTGTTGTTTCCCGTTGGCCGACTCAAATATTTTGGAAGATATGTAAATATGTAATCTTTTATTTTCTTTATTCTTCATGGATTAAGTCAGGTATTATTTCATCCTCAATTATGTTAACATATCAATTAAAGTAAATTGTGATTAAAACTGTTTTATTGTATTTTCAACGACTGCATACAATAAAAATACTCATGTATCCAAAAACCAAGATAATAACCACTATCTCAACAAACTATAATATAACAGTAAGCCAACAAATTTTATAACTTATATACTCGTATATTAAAAATAAAAAAAGCATATCCTGACCAGGAGTACATGTGCTTTTCAGAAGGCAGAGCGCCATCTGGTGGAACAGAAATCAACTATTCATTGATTTAACCTGTTCCCCTGATATTTGGCCAACCCAATTTCTTGATAAATCAAGAAAAGCTATCCACGACCGCGTTTCACGCAGTTGGTGCTCGTCAGCGTGGAGTAGGCTGTACCACTGCGATCAAAAAGATTTTTGAATTTATCAAGAAATTGGGTTGGCCAAATTTCAGGGAACAGGTTAAATCAATGATTAGTTGATTTCTTTTCCACCAGATGGCGCTCTGTTTTCTGAAAAGCACATGTGCTCCTGGTCAGGATATGCCTTTTTTATTTTTAATATCAACACCTGACCTTTTTATCTTTATTTTTGTCTATTGTTTTATCACTTATATATATTTTTAACTAAATAGACATATATTGGATCAAAATATGATATATTTACTAATATATTAGTTGGCTGAACGCCAACCTTTTTCAAGGTATTATAACATATCCCTATATATAGTCACGACCGTCTTTCCTCATCGGCCTCTGTCACGGATGCGCGCGCACAGGGAGGTCACGTGCTCGCCGGCAGCCAATAAAAAAAAAAAAAACTCCCTCGAGCCGGATTTGAACCAGCGACCTAAGGATCACCGTTGTAACATCTACAGTCGGGTAAAACACGGGCGTTGCCCGGGTCATTCGGCTAGTTTATATATATATATTGAAAATAGAGCAATCCATAAATATATCTTTAATTAAAAAGGCATATATTTGATTTAAAAAATATTTTACCGTTCAGTCAACTGAAATTATGGTAAATAAATTATATTTTGATCTAATATTTATGCCTTTTTAATTAAAAATCTATTTGTGAATTTCTCTACTCTATACTACAATATATTTAATTAAAAAAGCATATATTGGATCAAAAAATCATTTTTTTTTACCAATATTTCAGGACAAAATAAATGTCCATGAAATAAATATATTTATCATTTTTTTTTCTCCCCATTGAATATAACAAAATAGTTTTAAAACTTAATTCTGTTGACGTTATGTGGCGCTGAGTTTGTTGTTGACACACATTAAAATGTTATAATACCTTGATAAAGGTTGGCATTCAGCCAACTGAAATATTGGTAAAATAAATGATTTTTTGATCCAATATATGCCTTTTTTAATTGAAGATTTATTTATGGATTGCTCTATTTTCAAAACTACTATATATATATATATAAATATATAAATAACCTATAATATATAAAATAAAACTTTGTAAAAGATGGACGATTAGTCCATCGAAATATTAGATTAATAAATAATCTTATTAAAATTCAAAATAAGCCTTAATTTTTAAATATATATTATGGATTGCTCTATATTCAGAATATATATATATGTCGTAACCCATTTATCTAAAAACCAATATTTGGAAAAACATCTATAAAGGTATTTATAATATTTTTACGATATGAATCCATTAGGATTGAGTAGAAAAAAAATAAATGGACGAGATAGGAAAAATGGAGAGAGAAATATAAATATTAGGTTTAATCTTTTCCATTAAAATATCACCGCTTTTAAACTTTTAAAGTGTAAGAAATGGGGGAACGACCATTTTAGAATAATTGTTAAAAGAAAAGATCTCATCAATATTTATTGCACATCCTAAAAAAAAAATGCTTTATCCGTTAATGGTGAGAATATACGGGTCAGCTAGAGGAAGGAACACGTGACTCAGGCACGTGACAGGAATCCTGAAGAGAGCCAGTCCTAATCCCGAGTCCATACATCTACATCACGCAATGTAAATTGACTCGGGCGAAGGCTCTAAGTGCCCCCAGATAAAAGCTCGGATTTGGTAGAAACGTCACTTAAGTCAAGATGAATAAAGAGGGATGCGAAGAGGCACGGAAAAACACAGAACTGCCTCACATTTACTGAAAGGCCACATTTCCCTTTCATTCTAACAACTGAATGAATAAAAAAAAGAAAAGGAAAGATGAACTTGTTTTGAGGGTATTTTATTGTACGTCCAAGGCGTTTTCCGAAATGTGTGGAAGATTGCTTCTTGAGAAATGGGGCCAGGTTCACTCTAATGGACAGATTTATAAGGAGGACGTAAGATTAGGCTCAGAAAGGGATTTAGGCTCGCCGTTATTTTTCCAGGACTAAGCTAATGGCTTGCCTCTGCCCATCCTAAACAAATGACCTTCAGGGGGGACTGTCAAAGATGTCCCTTAATGTCACTTAATTTTGTGCTTATTGTGTAGTCCACTGATAACTATGCTCTTTCTTTCTTCCCATAAATAGAGATAGGAATCCTAGCCAATCAAAGTAAAGACATCTTGGCAATATTTGTTTGTTTGTTTTAACGTCTTTTATACAGTTTACCCACATTTCCCTTTTTTTATTTATAAATATATTTAATCAAATGTATTTTATTGATTCATTCTATCTTTTGTATCATATTAGTTTTTTTATGATATTATTGTTAATTTGTTATTTATGTATATTACAATATTATATATATGTTATATAAAAATATTATTTTATTTAAAATTATAATTTCATAGATTAAAATACTCTGTTTAAATCGACCGCCAGAGGTCACGCTTTCTCTATAAATACTCATTGTTGTTGTTCCCCGTTGGCCGACCCAAAACTTTGTAATTATGTAAATAATATTTTGTTTTATTTATTTTTACGCCTTAAGCCAGGCAGTATTTTAATCAAATTATGTTCTTTATATTACTTTAGCTCAAATGAAACAATCCCATCTTTTTTTTTAAATGTAATATACAGGGTGATCCAAAAGTCCCGCACAACTTTAAAAATTAATAACTCCGCGAATATTTGCGCTAGAACAATGCGGTAAACACCATTGTGTTCAGGATGCAATGGGATTTTTTATGGCAAATAATGAAAAATTCGAAATTGATTTTAGTTACAACTTTATTCGCTAGATGACGCTCTACCAGAATCAGCGATTCAGCGGCCAAATTGTTTGATAAATTGAAAAAATATAACTGAACGACACGTATTTTTCCTTTTTGAATACCAGGAAAGAACCCTAATAATATCAAATGATAAATTAATAAAACACCATTTCGCCAAAAGTTAGAAGAAATGGTTAACGATTTTTTAATACAATCTGAGATATGTAAAATAGGTATATGCAAATTGAAACATGTAGCAAAAAAAAACTGTTATTTTAGATGCGGTTTGCTGGAATCCTCTCAGATATTTATATTTCGAAAATAATAATTTTATATTTTTTTAAATTCAACTCGCTCTCAGTATCGATTATATTTATTTTAATTCATTTGAAAAATATTTATATATCTCTGATGATTTATTTTACTCTGGAATGCCGTTTTTGTTTTTGTCGTGTCCAATAAAGGTTTCTGGTAGCTCTATTTGAGGTGCTAATTATGTGTTCTGTAAATCGCAATTCCTCATCAAGTATCACACCTAGGTAATTTGGAGATCTAATTTTATCAATTATATGGTTGTTTATGCTTATTTTGGAGTTAAAGTCATGCCTTTTTTTCCTGTCAGTGAAGGAGACCTATAGGTTTTTGTTTAGTCGGTTTATTGTCATTTTGAGTTTCATTGCCCACTTCTCCAGTCCTCTCATTGATGTGCTCAGTATTTTTCTGATATTTCTATACTGCTACTTGTGTACCATATGGCTATATAATCTGGATAACAGGCAACCTTTGTGTCTTCAGTGAGGATGGATGTTGTTAAGGTTGTGTCGTAATTAGATGCACAACAACTCAAACTTAACCATGATTCTTTATTTAGCTCTTATTCTTTTCGTTTGGCCAACAAAAAATGTCCAATTTATATACACATATATTCTTAAATAATGAGACTTTAAAGAATGCAAATAATCTTCATCTATTTACATACACAACACATCTCCCCCCTTAATAATACTCCAGCCTGTCTAGGGGTTTCCTGGCTCTCTGAGTTCTAGAATTGCGGACGGGCACTTGCACAGCGGCAGCCTCCGGTTTAGGAGTGCAAGAGGGCACGTGCACAGCAACAGGCCCTGGTATAGGAGTGCAAGAGGGTACGTGCACAGAAGCAGTCTCCTCCTTGTTTCCTGATGTAACCTCTGGAACCTCCTCCTCACTTTATTTCTCACTTCTACCTAGAGGCTTCTCTCCTGATGTTCGAGGAAGTATCAAATTTCTTGTCTCCACTTGTTTCTTTCTCACAGGTCGCAATTGATTGATATGCCTCTTATACACGACGCCCCTCGCAACTTATAAGGTAGTGACGGTAGCTCAATAATTACAAAATGGTACCTTTTTACCGTTTAGGTCCAGTTGCATAGTTGCGGAAATAAACTTCGCAACCTGTAGTAAACTGCTCCTGCCTTCTTACGGCCTCATGAAATACCTCTCGCGGATTTCCCATCTTGGTATTAAATTCGAGAATCTTGATCTTAAACTTCTCTTCATTAGCAGTTCCGCCGGAGAAATCCTTTATTACAGTTTGGGGGAATGCTCTATGAGCAAATAGGAAACTTTGTAGATTCGTCTCTAAAGGTTTCTCAAAAGGTTTTTAAACTCTCTTACATATCTCTCAGCTAAACCATTTCTACTAGAATTATACGGACTGGTCTTAGTGTGCCGTATACCATTCATTTTGGTAAATTGCTCGAATTCACCGGAGACAAACTGTCTTCCGTTATCTGTAACAAAAAATTAGGGCAATCCAATTCTGGCGAGAATTTCTCTAAGATGAATTATAATCCTTTTTCTGGTAATATCTTTGATGATAAAAATTTCTATCCACTTTGAGTATGCGTCCACGAGAACCAAAAACATTCTTCCCATGAAAGGACCCGCTAGATCAAGATGAAGTCGATGCCACGGTTTTTCGGGCCAAGTCCATTCCGAGATGGTAGCCGGGGGCATGCTTGCCGATTCTTGGCATACTCTACATTCTCTAGTTAACTCCTCGATGTTACTGTCTATGCCTGGCCACCAGAAAATACCGTCTGGCAATCATCTTCATTTTAACACTCCCCATGTGTATTTCATGCAAGTCATTTAAAACTAAAGATCTTAATTTTTGGGGAATTACCACTCTTTCACGCCATTGAAGTCAACCAAACTCCAAACTTAATTACTCATTGATCTTATAATGAGGAGCTAGTGGGGTTTCTCTCGGTACCCTTGTGAATTTCCATTTGCCTTCTCTAACATTCCTTAATACTATAGACAGTATTTTATCTTGGGGCGTCTCATTAGCCACCTCCATAAAAGAGAACGGTACCTCATTCGACTTCCTAAGAAATACCTGGTCTTCATCAAGAGACTCCCTGACATTCGATTCTAAAGGAAGACGTGACAATGCGTCAACATTGGAATTATCACTAGTTTTTCGAAATTCCACAGTATAATTAAATGCAGCTAATTTTAAGGACCATCTTTTAATTCTGGATGATGCACATATGGGAATTGGTTTATGAGGTGAAAATATATGAATTAAGGGTCGGTTGTCTGTGACCAATACAAATTTTCGTCCCAGTAAGTATTGTCCGAATTTCTCAACGCCAAAAGTTATGCTCAACGCTTTCTTTTCTAGTTGAGAGAAACGTTTTTCCGCTTCAGTTAATGTTCTAGAAGCAAATTCTATAGGGCATTCTTCCTTTCTATCATTTCTATGACTCAGAATTACGCCTAGTCCATAGTCTATTAATAATGATTTACATTTTTTAAATAACATTCGATATTTTTTCGTCCAATTCCATCTACAATTTTTATTCAAAAATTGATAGAATAGCGCTAAAATGTTTGCTATATTCTTTACTAGTTTTTCGAAATTCCACAGTATAATCAAATGCAGCTAATTTTAAGGACCATCTTTTAATTCTGGATGATGCACATATGGGAATTGGTTTATGAGGTGAAAATATATGAATTAAGGGTCGGTTGTCTGTGACCAATACAAATTTTCGTCCCAGTAAGTATTGCCTGAATTTATCAACGCCAAAAGTTATGCTCAACGCTTTCTTTTCTAGTTGAGAGAAGCGTTTTTCCGCTTCAGTTAATGTTCTAGAAGCAAAATCTATAGGGCATTCTTACTTTCTATCATTTCTATGACTCAGAATTACGCCTAGTCCATAGTCTATTAATAATGATTTACATTTTTAAATAACATTCGATATTTTATCGTCCAATTCCTTCTACAATTTTTATTCAAATGTTAATAGAATAGCGCTAAAATGTTTGCTATATTCTTTATGAATCTATAATAATAAATTAAGAGTCCTATGAAAGATCTCAATTTAGGTTCAGGCGCCTCTATCACTGCTTTAATTTTATTTTCTAAGGGATGCAGTCCATATTTATCCATTTTAAACCCTAAATATTCCACCGATTTCTTTTTAAATTTACATTTATATCTGTTTAACTTTAAACCTTTTTCTAGCAATAATCTAAACACTAGATCCAACTTTTGTTCATGATCTTCAAAGTCTTTTCCTGCAACCAAAATATCATCTATGTAGCAGGCCATACCTGGCAAATCAGAAAATAGGCCTTCCATAATCCTCTAAAATTTATTTGGTGCTACCGCTACGTCATATGGTAGTCTTTTATAAGAAAACAACCTCTTTGTTGTGTTTATATCAAAAACAGCTTTGGCTTCTTCCGCTAACATTACTTGTAAGTAAGCCTTGATAGGCCTAGAGTCGAAAATACGGTGCTTCTAGATAATTTTAAAAAGATCTCATCGATCGATGGAAGGGGGTACCTATTTAATTCTATTGCTTTATTAGCTGTACATCTAAAGTCACCAGCATCTAAAAGGTACTATTAACTTTGAACTTGTCATGCTGATCTTTTCTGCTCCTTTGTTTTCTTGATCCAGATAGTTTTTCCTATTTTTCCTCTCCATAATCCGAGAGTCAGATTTGTTTAAAAGATGTAGTTGTTATACTTTCATAGACGCCGTTTTCCTTAGCTTTTTACTGGCTCTGAAGATCGCGCATCCTCGTCGCCACTTTTGTTGTGTCGTAATTAGACGTACAAAAGCTCAAACTTGACCATGGCCAACAACAAATGTCCAATTTATATATACATATATTTTTACATAATGAGGCTTTAAATAATACAAATAATATTCATTTATTTACATAAACAACGGTTAATATATAGCGAGAAGAGTAGAGGACTGAGCACACATCCCTGAGGTACACCAGCCCATGTTCTTCGGTCCTTGGAAAATGTTCCATTGACCCGAACCTTTATCCTTCTTCCCCTTAAGAAGTCTGCAATCCAGATTAAGGTTTTTCCTCTTACTCCGATGTTGTGTAGCCTTTCAAATAATTTCTACACTCGATCAAAAGCTGAGGTCATATCCAGGAATACGGCCGTTGGCTTCTTTGGCGGTTTTTCCTAGAAATCTATTAATGATTGACAGAAGTAGAACAGTTTATCAGTTGTATAGTGTCTGGATCTTTAGGCAGTTTGGTATAAGTTTATTTTATTATTGTTAGTGAGCCAGAGACTATGAGCCTAGAGTGGATAATTAATTCTGTTATTTTACAAAGTATGCTGGTAAGAGCAATTGGCCGATAGTTCTTGCATTCCTTAGCATCTTTGTTTGGTTTCAGTATTGGCACTATAATTGATATCTTCCAATTCTTTGGTAGTTTACCAGTTTGCCATGAAATGTTCAGTATTCGTAGGAGTTAATTTTTAGCTTCGTCTCCAAAGTGTTTAATCATTTAACCAAAGATTAGAGCAGCTCCAGGTGACATCTTGGATTTAACTTTCCTATTGATGAATTTAGCTCATTCAGTGTGAAGTCTCTCGAGTAAATATATTGTTGATGGTAATTTCTTGCTTGTTTAACTAACTTGTTTATATTATTTTTTAGAGTCCTGCCTTCATTCGTATAGCTGAGTCTGGAAGTGCTTGAAAGATATTCAGCAATTATGTGAGCCATCTGTTTGTTCGTTCTCGCTGTTCATATCGGTTTGAGTATTGGAGGATTAGTATTGTTTTGATTGTTTTATAACACTAATTATATTCCAGTGATGGCTTTCCTTTTTTGGATCCATTTTTTTCGCAGAATTCTGCCTATTTTTCTTGTTTGAATATCCAAATTTCTTGTTCTATTTTGTGACTAATTTCAATGAGTTCCTTTATGATTTCTTCTGTTTTATTTGTTTAAGAAGTTCATTTTTATTGTCTCTCTCCGCAATCATTGCCTCGATATTGTGGTCCTTCCAGTAAAGTATTCACAGGTCTTTACGTCTACCTCTAGGTATCGATACTTTTGCAGCTTTGGATATGTTCAAAGAGAAATATTCCAATTTTTTGTCAATCGTTTTGTGATTTAATTCTTCGTTGCACAGTTCTTCGAGCTTTTCTGTAATTTTTTTCCCAGTGTTCTTCTATTCTATTAGAAAACCTCAATTTTGAATTTTAGGGATGTTAAAATTGGTCTGTGGTCACTGATTGCACTTTTCAGAATTTTCCATTGTGTTGTGGGTGTGATGTTGTAATTTATCGCTGTGATCTCTTTTGCGGATTCTGTGCCTGTGGACTTGGATAGATAGGTGTTATTTTCGTTATTTAACGGCGTAAGGTCGAGGTCGGTTAGCATGTCCTCAACCTGCTGACCTTTGTTATCCTGGACAGGTGATCCCCAAGTTGGTCTTTCGGCGTTAAAATCACCAAGTATGATTGCGATATCCGAAGACGCTTCACTTAATGTCTCTTTCAGGCCTGTATTGATGCTAGTATTATCGTGGTGATAAACATTTATGATTGGAATTGTTTTACCTGTAAAATAGATTTCTATTGCCTGAGCTTCTGTCGTGCCTTCTCTAGGCTTACTCTGATTATAGGCGATTTCCTTAAATTTGATTTCTAGAGTTTTAATCAAAACGGCAAGTCCTCCTTCGAATTTTCCCGGTCTGTCCTTTCGTAGTGTTGTATAATCTTTGATATCAAATCTTAGATTCTGATTCAATTTTGTCTCCTGAGGACAATTAATATGTACATTGTTGTCACAGAGAAGACAAGTCAGCCCTTTATTTTTCTCTGGGTACCATTTATATTGAGTTGTAGTAGATTGAATTGTGTCCTCGTAGTAGATTTCTAATCATGAGCTCGAGCTGCAGCTCCTGACGCGGCGGTTACCCCGGACGCGGTAGCATTACTGGAGATATCAGTTTTGCTCTTCATTTGAAAATGGGTGCCGTTGCAACGTTAGTCATCTTGGAAACGAACCAGAATTTGGTCAAATATTCCAAGGGTCCAGGGAGAACCGCAGGGAGGTGTGGTCGAGCTTCTCCCCTTCCACTTGGAATGCCGTCACTACAGGATAAAGCACTCTTGGTGATTTTTTTTATTGTGATTCAGAATCTGCCACTGAAGCTTTACGAGCGTTTCGTTCCTTTAAAGATATTCGAAGCGGTAAAGGACCAATGAGTTGCTACTCTCTAAAGCGATTGATTAAAAGTTTCGAGGAAACTGGATCTCTGGAAGCAAAACCTCGGAGTGGAAGACCATCGACATGCAAGTCAGCGGCTGTTACGGTTTTGCAGAATGCTGAAGCTATTGAAGCGTTATCCCCGTATGGAGAAGTAAGTGCTAGACAAGTTTCTCAACAAACGGGGATTTCGTATGGAACAGTTTGGAGAGAACACACATTTAGAATTTTTCTATAAAAATATCCTAACAAGATTCAATGTTTTCACGAGTTGAAAGTCAGCGATTTTGAGAAGCGTCAAGAATTCGCTGCATGGGTTTTCCGGCAAATTAATATTGATGAAAACTGGCTGTCAAATGTTCTAAGAACAGATGATGCTCACTTTTATCTAAAGGGAGAATTTAACATTCAAAACTGCCTCATTTTGGCAACAGAAAACCCTAGGAATTTTACAGAAATACCACTTCATCAGCACAGAGTTACAGTTTTGTGTGGGTTCACTTTTTCTTTTATTATTGGGCAATTTTTCTTTGCAAAAATCAATGGAAGAACTTTTAAAACCGTTTTCGTAACTGGTAAACGTTATGTTCAACTTTTGAGAGAAAAGGTTATTCCCATATTGCAGGACAGACAAGCACTAAGCGAAATAACATTCATGCAAGATGGAGGACCTCTTCATATCTCCCGCGGTGTCATCACCAGACTTGACGCCTTACAATTTCGGTTATGGGGGTACATTAAGTCGCGTTTTTATCGATGCCGGCCTACCACATTGGCCATGTTGAAGGCTTCTATCAGATGGCACGTTTTATAAATTTCAACTATTTAATTGTGACCATTCTGTCATCTATCGTCCGCAGGCGGTGTTTGAGAATGAAGGGCGCCACATTGAGCAAGGATTGTGACCTAATACAAGAGAGAAGGCAGTTACCTCATGTGTTATATTTTGCAGCTCTTTGTTTTGGGTTATGGGAATAATAAATGCTGTCCTCAAATCTTGACTCTTTTTTTTATGTGGACAGTAATTTTTTTGTTTGGCATTTGCCCACATTTTATATTATGTCGTGCAGGCCAAAGTGTTATAACTTCTCGAATAACACTGGTATACACAATTTTCCCCTTTATGTTTAGTTTATCGCTTTTCGCTCATTAGAAGAAATAGCATAAGGAATAATCTCTCTCTATCCCCCTCCCACCCAACTTTAGATATTTTGCGCAAAAAAGAATACAAAATGATTTTTCTACCCCGTTTTTCAACGCAAAAGGTCGATTTAAAAATGATTTTTTTGAGGGGATACATTTTCAAAATTATGTACAGTATAATAAACAATGATAACATTTGACAAACCCATAGGATATTTGGAATAAAGTACGACAAATATATTTTGTCACTCCCCTCTATATTTCATTTTTGGATCATGACAAATATCCAGTTAAATAGTCATGTGTCTACAATTAGTCAAGAAACTATACAGTCCTTATAGTACGAAATCCTATTAGTAGTGCCATCATAATTTTTGGTACTATATTAACATTTCAAAAATCGTGTATTGATATCAGTAGTTATTTTCAAACATTCAATTTATTTCACAAAACTCCATCTAAAATATAATTTTTTTGCTACATGTTTTAATTTGCATATACCTATTTTACATATCTCAGATTGTATTTAAAAATCGTCAACCAATTCTTCTAACTTTTGGCGAAATGGTGTTTTATTAATTTATCATTTGATATTATTAGGGTTCTTTCCTGGTATTCAAAAAGGAAATATACGTGTCGTTCAGTTATATTTTTCAATTTATCAAACAATTTGGCCGCTGAATCTCTGATTCTGGTAGAGCGCCATCTAGCGAATGAAGTTGTAACTAAAATCAATTTCGAATTTTTCGTTATTTGCCATAAAAAAATCCCATTGCATCCTGAACACAATGGTGTTTACCGCATTGCTCTAGCGCAAATATTCGCGGAGTTATTAATTTTTAAAGTTGTGCGGGACTTTTGGATCACCCTGTATATATATATATATATACAGGGTGATCCAAAAGTCCCGCACTATTTTAAAAATTAATAACTCCGCGAATATTTACGCTAGAGCAATGCGGTAAACACCATTGTGTTCAGGATGCAATGGGATTTTTTATGGCAAATAATGAAAAATTCGGAATTGATTTTAGTTGCAATTTTATTCGCCAGATGGCGCACTACCAGAATCAGAGATTCAGCGGCCAAATTGTTTGATAAATTGAAAAATATAACTGATCGACACGTATTTTTCCTTTTTGAATACCAGGAAAGAACCCTAATAACATCAAATAACAAATTAATAAAACACCACTTCGCCAAAAGTATGAAGAATTGGTTAACTATTTTAAAATACAATCAGAGATATGTAAAATAGGTAAATGCAAATTAAAACATGTAGCAAAAAAAAAATTGATATTTTAGATACGGTTTGTGTTTCCGAAGATAATAAATTTCTAATATTTTTTTATTTTCAACTCTCTCTCAGTATCGATTATATTTATTTTAATTCATTTGAAAATATGTATCTATCTCTGATAATTTATTTTACTCTGGAATGCCGTTGTTGTTGTCGTGTCCAATAAAGAGCCTCAGATGTATCCATGCATCTCCATCACAGCAGCAGCAATGTCCACTATCTTGGGTGTGTAAATCTGCTGCTCTGGGTCTATGTCAAATTCCTGCAAGGCTGCGGCCATTGCTGGCTATGAGAATATGTGGGTAGGTGTAAGTTCCACACCAGGACAATTGTTGCATGCCCTTTAGGTTATTGTGCCATCTGGATGTATTGTCATTCCTTTATAGTGTTTTGTTCTAAGTCTTGTTATAGTTTTTGTAATTTTTCTCTCAGAGTTTATTTCGCATTTTGATCTTTTCTTATTTATTGTTTAATTATCTTGTATTTTGACAAAGAATCAGCGTCAAATAATGACATTTGTTCTTTCCTTTGGCTCAACTTTCTGGCTTCCTTTGCCAATTCAGATGCCATTTCATTACCCCCGATCCCAGCATGGGCAGGGATCCATTGTAGAATGCAGTTATTCTCCAATGGTTCCAGTTGGGTAAGTAACGAGTGTATTTTCCGTGTGATTTTAGTATTGCCCTTCTGAATTGCTTCTAGAGCGGATATGGAGTCGCTGTATATTAGGATTCCTTCTGCTTGATGCAGGGATGGTTGGTTAAGGCATACATCAAGGGCTTTCCAGATAGCCGTCAGTTCACAAGTGAAGTTTGACGAAATCTGTCCTGCTCCTTCTTTGATTTTGATGTGCGTTCCATCTTGCAGTATTATGTTAATTCCGGCCCCTCCATAACTCAGGGTAAGGTCTGAAGATCCATCTGTATATGCTGTTAAAGGGGGTGGCCTAGCATTTTTAATCAAGAATTTGTACTATGAGGACATAGCCGTTAATATTTCAAACACATCAGACCTCGAAGCCCAAGATATCAAAGTCTACCTCAATCAAAACAAAGCCATCAACATATACAATATGTATCACCCTCCAAATAATACACTTATTTACGATGGAACAATGGCTCAATTTCTTACAGACAACTCTTATTGTAGGTGACCTTAATGCCAAACATCAACTATGGGGATGTTCCACGCCAAACCCAAGAGGCAAAATACTTTGAAA
The DNA here is from genome assembly GCA_030710605.1 of Cordylochernes scorpioides. NCBI lineage: Eukaryota > Metazoa > Arthropoda > Arachnida > Pseudoscorpiones > Chernetidae > Cordylochernes > Cordylochernes scorpioides. The sequence continues at coordinate 90,856,483 of CP092874.1, read as the reverse complement.
CATATTTGACGACAATGCCATCATGTGCTTAAATGATGGGAATCCTACCCATCACTCATACAGCTATAATACTGCACAAGCCCTTGATATAAGTTTTTACTATCCTGACATTTTCCACAAATGCAAATAGCAAATATTAAGAAGTATTGTAAGTGATCATTTGCCTAATTTGATAGAAATTAGCACCAAGACCAAAACCAGCTCAATTAAGAAAAATTCTGGAACTTCAAAAAGGCTAATTGGATATCTTTCGAAAACACCATTATTAAAGCAGCCACAGTTTCAATACCAAGAGGTAATACAGTCGAACTTGGATAATTCGAACCCCAAGGGACCATAAAAAAATTCGAATTATCCAAAAATTCGAATTAAAGATGTTAAATTATTTATATAGGAAATTCTAGGGACCAAGATAAATATTCGAATTAAAAAGGTTTTCGAATTAAAGAAGTTCGAATTATCCAAGTTCTACTGTATTAAGAAATGGATTCCAAATTATACACACCAGGCAAAAAATATTCAAACACTTATAACTAAAAGAAATGAACTACAAAAAAAAGCACCCAAAACCAAACAAATTGTAGAACTGAACTGAACATTGTGAATGAAAAATAAAAAGATTATACGTAAATGTGAAAAGGGAAAAATGGAAACAAACTTGTGAAAACCTGAACCCAAGAAACCCAAATACAAAACTTTGGAATTTGGCAAAACAACTTGACAGATCCCAGTCACAAACCGAAAAAAACTAATATGATTAAGAATACAGATGGTACACTAGCAACTATTGACAAAATTGCTGCCAATCTTTCAGGTAATTCATATCAAATAAGTAGTAAAATCAAGGTTGAAACAAAGGCCCGAAGGATTATTCATGACTGTAAAAATGTCACCAGCACTCATAATATTTTTCATGAAAAAAATCAATATGAAAGAGCTAGTAATTCACCTTCCGTCGAACTCAAACTCCGGCATCCCATCACAAAAAGTTCTAAAAAGCAGGACCCACTATCCGCCTCTAACGCAGTGTACAAAATTAAATGCTCAAATTGCGAACTACATTATGTTGGTGAAACCGGCAGAACCATAGAAATCAGGACTAAAGAACACAATAGAAACATCATGAACAAAGACAGCCGTTCCCAGATTTATCAGCACATGGCAGAAACACAGCATTCATTTGATTTCACAGACACCCAATGTATTTACAGTAACATAAGCGGAAAATATCAACGACTGGTCCTGGAGGCTTTGGTTTCCAATAAAATTCCAAGCCTCAATAGAAAAATAGAACTACCCCCACAGTACATAGCTTTTTGTAATAGCATGAACCCCGCATAAGGAATTTTAACCTCAAGTGTTTTCCCGATTTATGTATATATTTTATTTATTTTAAACTTATTTTAAACTGAATTTCTCGCTCGCTCTCTAGGTGTGTTGATACGTGCTTGTTCGTGGCAATTCCGCTTTAATTTTCAAATCTTACTTAGTTGGGTGTATTTACCTCTCCGCTTATTTTTTCTTGGATTACCTGAAGAAAAGCATTTTGCTTGAAAGCTTGTATTTTAAATAAAAAGAAACTCACCACGTTATATTTTCGTTTTCTGTTTTAACTTTTAAAACGTGGCTAAAGTATGCATGAAAGAGCTAGCTTATGCATTAGAAAACACTGACCTAAACAAGACTCCTGGGCCAGATGGAATCCATGGTCGAATGATTTCAAACTTGGGCAAAATTGGCAAAGAAAGACTTCTTAATATTTTCAATAACTCCTGGAAAACTGGAAAATTGCCTCAAGACTGTAAAATGCAACAATAATTTCCATTTAAAAACTTGACAAATCTGCTGATGACCCAAAAAACTACCGACCTATCTCCCTCACAAGTATTTGCTGAAAATTAATGGAAAAAATTATACTCAGACGACTCACCTACCACCCCGACACAAGAAATCTCTTACCAGAAGAACAATATGGATTTAGAGGAAAGGACATGGGACAATACACCAACTCTTATTTTTCACACAAAAGGTAAAAGATGCACAAAACAGAAAACCAACTAACCAGACAATAGCTGCTTTTTTAGACCTTACACAAGCTTTTGATAAGGGGTATGGAAAAAACAAGTTAATTACAAAATTATACAAACATTTCAAAATTGATGGAAAAGCTATCACTTGGATAAATGATTCCCTTAAAAATAGATACATCAGGGTCAAATATAATGGCACTCTATCTAAAACCTTCAAATTGTATCAAGGATTACCACAAGGATCAGTCCTTAGCCCAAATCTCTTCACCCTATTTATTGCAGGCATAGAAGAAAAATTTTCACATAAAACCAATATTGGACTTTTCGCTGATGACATTATTCTATGGAGCAGCAACACTAACTGGAAAAAAGCTGAAAGAGATTTGAACAAGACTCTTCTCCACCTAGAAAAAATTGCTAATAAACATAAATTAGAATTTAACCCCCAAAAATCTGAAACCTGTCTTTTTACTACCGATAAGAAACTATACAAAATAAGACCAAATATTATTCTGAAAGAACAACAATTGCAATATAATAAACATCCTAAATATCTCGGCTACACCCTAGATCCATACATTAACTCCAGTAAACATATTGAAGGAGTTGTTAGAAAAAGAAGAGACCGACTAAAAATCTTGAAATGTATTTCAGGAAGAGTGGGGAGCTGAAGCAACAACACTAAAATTAACTTACACATCTCTAATGAGACCTATCATGGAATATGGATATCAAATCTATGGTACAGCATCTGAAACAAATCTAAAATCACTGGAAAATATACAACTAAATACAGCTAGAATTATTACAGGTCTTCGAAATACCTGCCCTAATAATATTGTACTTTACGAGGCAGACATTATGCCCTTAAAGGATAGAAGAAGCTACAATCTGCCAAAATATATAAACAAAATCAAGAGTTATGAAAACAAACACAGAACTTTCAATTACATACTTAATTGGGAATCCAATATAAGACTCAAAAAAGAAGGCCCTCTCCTTCTGGCCAAAAGAAATGGATTTTTAAAATATAAAATGGAAAAATATTATTTAGCAGAAAAAATATCTCCATGCGAATCACTAACAAAATGTTATTTTTAATGCCACTTTAAATGAACCCACCAACAAACAATACCAAAATCCAGAATACTTAAAACAATTATCATTAGAAATAATTAATAAAATTCCTAAAAATGTAATAACTATCTATACCGATGGTAGCAGAGACGAGTTGGGACACACTGATAGTGACTCTCTCATTAAAACCACAAATGGCATTGAGAAAATAAACAGAAGAAACCCAGATTTTTGCTTGTCTTCAGATCCGAACTTATAGCCATCTATGAAGCCTTAAAATCCATCAGAAACACTAACATCACGATATATGGATTCTTACTGATAGTAGAAGTGCCATACAACACTTGAGTCACACAAGGGAACTTAGAGACAAAGTAAGCAGGAACATAATTGGTTATCTCCAAAAACTCTCAATACCTCAAAAATTCACCTTCAATGGATACCCTTACATGTTAGCATTGAAGGCAAAGAAGATGCTGATGCGCTAGCGAATAAAGGCACAAAAGAACCCTTACTACAGAAAAATAAACTTACTTTTAAAGAAATAGAAACAGTAGCCAAAACAAAAATAAACAAGAACTGGAGGATCCCACCTAAGCACAGTTGGTACACCCTAGAAGCAGATGGCCACCCAGACCTTTCGGTCCACAAGCCGGCATCCGAAGCATGCCCTTCGCTGCTATTCTGTTCAACTCATAAGCCAAGTAACGGTATCCAAGCTAGAGCTTGGACATTGTACCTAGAAACACCACCTCCCAGACAACGTGTCTGGAAGGATTTCTATACCGGTGGCCTTTAAACACAGCAAAAGAGGAAATTATTTACTGTGTCCAGCAGGGACCGCGGGGAGGCGGCCCCCGGTCGACTCTGTTCACTCACAGTTGAGGAAAAGCTCAGATGCCACGTCGTGGGCTTTCTCAAGAAGCTTGCTGTGGTTTCTCAGCAGCTTACTCTCGATCGCGCCCCTCGCCCTCCTTCTCTCTTCCTGCACACCCACTACCCTTGGACAATCCAAGACGTAGTGGCGTGCATCCACATCCCTTTCTTCATAGACGCAATCAGGGTTTCTCTTAATTTTAAATCTGTGGAGACTTGGGGAAGAGCCCATGTCCCGAATTACCCTAATGAATTTGTGGGACATTACCTTACAGAGGTACTTGGGTGCTGTTACCCAATTGAATACCTCTCTCCCTTCACACTTTTCCTCCATCTGTCCAACCATAAGTCCTGGACGTGCCCCCTGATCCTCCTATAAACTTCTTTCTTGGTCACTGGGGTCCTCAGTGATCTACCTCTAAAGCATCCTGCCTTAGCGAGCCTGTCTGCGAGCTCATTACCTTCGATGATGCTGTGTCCCCTAACCCTCCGGAGCCCGCGTTATCATCTCCAGCTCCTGGATTATTTGATGCGCGAGTTGCCCTTTCACCAGATTGATGGCGACGAGGGCCGACATACATTCTGAATAGAGGCGGTCCGGGCTGAAGTTCTTCTCGACACACACTCTGAGGGCTACCCTGATCGCAACCAGCTCTGCTGAAAAGACCAATTCGTCCACTCTGAGTGTTAAGCTTTCTTGGAAGATCAGCTCTCCATTAGTGAAAATCACTACTCCAGCTCCAGTATTGGTTCCAGACTTACTGCCATCAGTGAAAACCTCCGTGTCAATCCCTGTCGGCCCTCCAGGACTCCAATTCCACTTTGGCAACCACTGCGGAGGCTTCCTTGGGTCCCTCTTCCATTCCAGGGAACCCGCTTCAAGTCCCAGGGCATCTTCCCTGTTCTCCCAGATCTTCTGTCTGATGGTCTCCTCCTCTAGTTTCAATCCCAGGGGAATAAGCCCAGCGAGGACCAAAAAGGCCTCACTGCTGGTAGTGCGATATCCCCCTGTGATTCTGAGTGCCGCTGTCCTCTGCACGCTCTCCAGAGTTTTTGCCACCTTCTGATCCCTGTTATAGCAGGATTGGCTCGACACAGGAGAGGCAGAGGTTCCTAAAAATAGTACCCTCCTTCTCCCCCCCCTATTGAGAGCCAACCAGGACAGGCCTGCACAACGCCTCCCTGCCTCTCGTCACCATCTCCTCCGCCTGGTATTGCCAACCCATCTTGTCATCAATGACCACCCCCAGGATGGTCATCCTATTGACCAACGCTACCCTCCGTCCTTTCATCCGGATAGCCGGCTTGTGCTCCCATTTGATCCCTTTCATTTTAGTTCTTATGTCCCTAGGCTTAAAGCTGAGGGCTTTAGTTTTGGAGACATTGAACTTAAGGCCAGATTCATGGGCCCAGTTCAAGAGGATTTGGAGAGAAGCTTCAACACACTTCTCAGGCCTTCGCTCTCGAAGCAGCCTCAATGATGAGGAACTGGTCGTCAGCATAGAGAACCAGCCAGGCTCCCTCAGGTAGCTCCTCCTGGAAAACGGTGTTTACCAGGATATTCCACATAATAGGTCCGCAGCAAGAGCCCTGGGGGCAACCCCTAGCGCAGTTTCTTTCCAACTTCCGCCCACCAAAACTGAGGCTAATCCGTCTTTCCCTCAGGAAGTCACGAACCAAGCTGTACAAATTATCAGGACAACCCATGTCCATCAAATTTCATCAGCTTGTTTCAGCTCATGGAGTTGAACGCGCCATCAATGTCCAGGGCCACGAGAAGAACCCAAGCACCCTTATTTAAGCCCATCTCAACCCCCTCTAACACCTCGTTCAGAGCCGTGGTTGTGGAGTTCCCTTCCCTAAAACCATGTTGGAAAGAGGAAAGGAGCTCATTATTCTCTAGCCAGTGCTTCAGTCGCTGAGCTAGTAGGCTATCCAGGACCATACTTAGACACACTAGTAAAGAAAGCGGACGATAATCATTAGGAGAATTACCCTTTCTACCAGACTTTTCGAGAAGCACTACTCGGGCAACCTTCCATGCCTCAGGAAAAGTACCAGTGTTCAGGCACCTATTGAAAAACCTGGCAATAAGTGATGGGTGCATTCTTAACAGGGCTTTCACGACCGTGTTATCGATCCCTTCGGGACCAGGAGATTTCCTTTTCCCGAACTTGAAAGCCGTCAGTTTCACCTCATTCTCAGAAAAGGGCGGATTCACCAAACCGCAAGTGGTCAGAGAGATCTCGTCCTGTGGTTCCTCGTTTCCGAAGTGCCGATCCAAGTTGTTTTTATTTTATCTTCTGCTTTCGAGCGAGTAGGTGTAGAACACATTCTCTCTGAATTTTCTCATTGTTGGTGTATGAAACAGCACCAGTGATTATTTTGGCCGCTTTTGCTTGAACACTGTTTAGTCTTACTTTTAGTGATGAGCTTGAGGGAGCCCAGACCGGTGTTGCATATTCCATTATCGGCCTTATTAAGGTGATATATGTTGTTCTGAGAATTCTGGGTTTTTCTCCCCAATTTGTTCCGCATAGCCATCTCAGAATGTTTAGTTTTCTGGTAGCTCTATTTGAGGTGCTAATTATGTGTTTTGAAAATTCCAATTCCTCATCAATGACAGTTAAAATAATATTGACATCTTGTCAATACATACAAAGTGCACAGTCTGCACTATTTAAAAAAAGATAATATGCATTATATACATGTGATATCTTGCGACGTCTGGGACCAGTGTTACCTGATGCTAGACGAACCTCGATGTCAACTCTACCGTGCAGTCGTGGTGGAAGGCGACACAGCTGGGCCAAAGGTGAAATAAGCAAATAGAGATTCCAATTAGAAGCGTCTGAACGTCAAGAAGGAATGGGACGAGGAGATTTCTGGCAGGAAAGGGTTTACCTTTTATCGGAGCGTCCGGTGGACAGGGACTGGAACGAAGACTAACTAAGGACTGACTAACTGAGGATCGGGGCCTCCTTTTATAGCTGAGCTGGGTCCGAACAGGTCACTACTCTTTTCTGACATAAACATGGGGGGAAGTTTTATTATCCAGGAGGGCCACGACTTGGTAAAAGTTGGACTGAATTTGCTAGGCCTTCTCTCCTATTTTCACCTAAGCCTGATTAGTTTCAACCTTAATTTTCTCCTGTTAGTCTCCATTCCTTCTATCTGTACAGTTGCTATACTTCATTAGATTCTTACGCGGTACAGATTGATGTTAGTTGAGGCTTTCTATTTGCAGTAAATAAGAAGTTATATACAATTACGTGGTGGAACATGTGGTAGTAGATATCTGGACTATTTACAACAATTCCATGGTCTTAAATCATCACATACACTATGTACAATGAATATGGCGCCTCTGCCAGCGCTGCAGAGTTTGGTGGAGAATCGCCAGTGGGTCTCCAGCGACACCACGCATTTTGCGATCTACGATGAATACCTAGATCGCGTACTTCGCCGCTTAGGAGATGGTGATGGCGCGGTCCTCGAGACCAACTGGAAAGATCCAGGACTGCAGTATCACACGTTCTTCCTTCCTTGGAAAATTCTCCATTGACCCAAACCTTTAACCTTCTTCCCCTTAAGAAGTCTGCAATCCAGGTTAAGGTTTCTCCTTTTACTCCGATGTTGTGCAGCTTTTCACGTAATTTCTCCCTCCACACTCGATCAAAAGCTGAGGTCATATCAAGGAATATAGCCGTGGTCTTCTTTGGTGGTTTTTCCTGGAAAGAATCTATTATTGATTGACAGAAGTAGAACTGTTGATCAGTCATACAGTGCTGGGATCTATAGGCAGTTTGGTAGAAGTTTATTTTATTATTGTTAGTGAGCCAGACTATGAGCCTAGAGTGGATAATTCGTTCTGTTATTTCACAAAGTATGCTGGTGAGAGCAATTGGCCGATAGTTCTTGGATTCCTTAGCATCTTTGTTTGGTTTCAGTATTGGCACAGTAATTGATATCTTCCAATTCTTTGGTAGTTCACCAGTTTACCATGAAATTTCAGTATGCGTAGGAGTTGTTTATTAGCTTTGTCTTCAAAGTGTTTAATCATTTGACCAAAGATTAGATTATCTCTTGGTGACCTCTTAGATTTTTTTATTGATGAGTTTAGCTCATTCAGTGTGAAGTCTCTCGAGAAAATATCTTGTTGATGCAAGTTTCTTGCTTGTTTAACTAACTGGTTTATATTATTTTTAGAGTCCTGTCTTCAATCGTATATTTGAGTATGGAAGTGCTTGAAAGATATTCAGCAATTATGTTAGTCATCTGTTTGTTCTCGTTCTCGCTGTTCTATTCATATCGGTCAGAGTATTGGAGGATTGGTGTTGGTTTTGATTCTTTTCTAACACTCTAATCATATTCCAGTGTTGGCTGTCCTTTTTGGATCCATTTTTTCGCAGAACTCTGCCATTTTTCTCTTGTTTGCATATCCAAATTTCTTGTTATATTTTGTGACTAATTTCAATGTGTTACTTTCTCTTTTCTTCTGTTTTATTTTTTTAAAAGAAGTTCATTGATATTGTCTCTCTCTGCAATCATTGCCTCGATGTTGTGATCCTTCCAGTAAGGTATCCACAGGTCAAACGTCTCCTTCTAGGTATCGATGCTTTTGCAGCTTTTGATATATTCGAAGAGAAGTTTTCCAAGTTTTTATCAAGCGTTCTGTATTTCAATTTTTCGTTGCACAATTCTTCAAGCTTTTCTGTGATTTTTTTTTCAAGTCGGCTTTCCTAAAGTTCCATGTTCTTTTATTCTGTAGGACATTCTCAATTTTGAAGTTTAGGGTTGTTAAAATTGGTCTTAGGTCACTGATTGCACCTCTCAGGATTTTCCATTGGATAGATAGGTGCTCTCTCCCTTATTTAATGGTGTAAGGTCGAGGTCGGTGACCTTTGTTATCCTGGACAGATGATCCCCAAGTTGAACTTTTGGCGTTAAAATCGCCGAGTATGATTGTGATATCCGAAGAGGCTTCACTTAATGTCTCTATTGTGTGTACCCATAAAAAATTCAAAGATTTCACGAGCTGAAAGTTGGCGATTTTGAGATGCGTCAAGAATTCGCTGCATGGGTTTTCCGGAAAATTGATATCGATGAAAACTGGCTGTCGAATGTTCTGTGGACAGATGATGCTCACTTTTCTCTAAACGGAGAATCTAACATTCAAAACAGCCGCTTTTGGGCAATAGAAAACCCTAGGATTTTTACAGAAATGCCACTTTATCAGCCTAGAGTTACAGTTTTGTGTGGGTTCACTTCTTCTTTTATTATTGGGCCATTTTTCTTTGAAAAATCAATGGAAGAACTTTTAAAACCGTTTTTGTAACTGGTGAACGTTATGTTCATATGGGGTATTCCCATATTGCAGGGAAAAAGCACTAAGCGAAATAACATTAATGCAAGATGGAGGACCTCCTCATATCTTCCGAGGTGCCAAACAATTGCTGAAGAATACGTTCGTTGAAAATCGTTTGATAAGTCGCCACTTTATATGCCAGTGGCCTCCAAGATCACCAGACTTGACGCCTTGCGATTTTTGTTTATGGGGGTACATTAAATCGTGTGTTTATCGATGCTGGCCTACCACATTGGCCATGTTAAAGGCTTCTATCAGATGGCAGATGGCACGTCTGCAGGCGGTGATTGAGAATGAAGGGTGCCACATTGAGCAAGGATTGTGACCTAATACAAGAGAGAAGGCAGTTACCTCATGTGTTATATAAGCTGCCATGTATTATATTATCTACCAATATTTTGCAGCTCTTTGTGTTGGGATATGGGGATAATAAATGCTGTCCTCACATCTTGACTCTTTTTTTTTTTGGTGAACAGTAATATTTTGTTTGTCATTTGCTCACATATTATTTCGTGCAAACCAGAGTGTTATAACTTCTCGAATAACACTGGTGCACACAATTTTTCCCCTTATGTTTAGTTTTTCGCTTTTCGCTCATTAGAAGAAATAGCATAGGGAATATTTTCTGTACACCAATAACTTTAGAAATTATGTGCAAAAAAATAATACAAAATGATTTTACTACCACGTTTTTCAACGCAAAAGGTCGATTCGAAAAATATTTTTATTTGAGGGGACACATTTTTTAAAATTGGGTACAGTATGAGAGAGAGTTGAATTAAAAATATTAGAAATTTATTATCTTCGGAAACACAAACCGTATCTAAAATATCAATTTTTTTTTTTGCTACATGTTTCAATTTGCATTTACCTATTTTACATATCTCTGATTGTATATAAAAATTGTTAACCAATTCTTCATACTTTTGGCGAAGTGGTGTTTTATTAATTTGTTATTTGATGTTATTAGGGTTCTTTCCTGGTATTCAAAAAGGAAAAATACGTGTCGATCAGTTATATTTTTCAATTTATCAAACAATTTGGCCGCTGAATCTCTGATTTTGGTAGTGCGCCATCTGGCGAATAAAATTGTAACTAAAATCAATTCCGAATTTTTCATTATTTGCCATAAAAAATCCCATTGCATCCTGAACACAATGGTGTTTACGGCATTGCTCTAGCGCAAATATTCCCGGAGTTATTAATTTTTAAAATAGTGCGGGACTTTTGGATCACCCTGTATATATGTGTGTGTGTGTGTGTGTGTGTGTGTTTATGGTTCCCTAGCGCGCCATCTGTTATGAAAATTCGAAACTATTATAGACGCGTATGATTCTTTTAGAAATAAAACAATTTCTACTGCCCTTACTGTAATGGAAAAATTAATGGGAGGGCCTGGCTCATCAGTGGTGAACCCTCCCAGCGGTTTCGCCAGTTTGATTTACCATACCGCTGTTATATTGCATTTTTCGATCTTCCTTTTATAGTGATACTGTTGCTATACTCTTGGAATGGGTATTTTAGGTATATGTGTTTGTATATATAATGTATATATTGATAAAATATAAATATTATAAGAGTGTATAGATATGGAGATTAGAAATATACTATCAATATATGAAATAACCTCAACGTGTGTGTGTGTGTTTAGGTTACAAAGTTGTTAGCTCCTTGACATAGCTTAGATATAATCAACGTATATAGTATATGCAAATTAAATATTAATATGTAAAAAGTCATATATTGGATCAAAATATCATTTATTTTACCAATATTTCAGTTGGCTGAACGCACACCTTTATCAAAGGTATTACAACATATTAATGTGTGTCAACAACAAACTCAGCGCCACATAGTGTCAATAGAACAAAACTCTCTCAACATATTATCACAAAGCAATAACGCGCCATCTATACGCATAAAATGAAAAGAATTAAAAGCACGAAAGTATCTTTCTCTACTGTCCTATAAGCTTATGTCCATAGTTTTCTTGAAAACCATTTCTGAGATTCCATCCTTCAGTGCTACGTATATAAGCAGAATCGTCCAATACAGTATTAGAGCTCTGAGAAGCGGTCTGGTGGATTAAATTGGCAAAACCGCTGGGAGGGTTCACCACTGATGAGCCAAGCCCTCCCAATATATTTTTTCATCGCAGTAAGGGCAGTGGAAGATTGTATTATGTATAAAAGAAACTTTCGTGCTTTTAATTCTTTTCATTTTATGTCTATCAACATATGCAAACAACAAAACATTAACCAGATTTCCGATCAACAAAATCCTACATTCCAAAATACCATATAAACATCAAAGACAATTTATTTTTGACATTTCAAAATATTTTAATGAAACGTAGTCAATTGCTACAAATATCTTCTTCTCTTCTTCTTTCTTATCTCTACTCAATCATATTAGAGTATCAAGTTTTGACCCTTGATGGTGTCTGTTTGACAACCATCATGATTAGGTGAAATAGAATGCGTCTGCCTTTGTCATTAAGACTGGGAGCACTACTCAGTGGCAGGCTGACTTAGATCCAAAAGAAATGGCCGCCTCTGACATAAGGAACAGACGCCATGTACAGCCGCTCCTAACATGGAGTACAAACGTTGCTCATTCTGTATCCCTGGATTATGAGCTCTTACAGGGTACTATCAGCCGGGCCAGCTGAACCCAGGTTTTTTAGTGAGTTTGTTACTGCTCCCCTTCCTCCTTTTTCATCCGGGCTTGGGACCGGCAAAGGTGGACTTGCTACAGATATTAATGAGAGAAATTAAATAGATAAATTAGATATTAAAGATTTTGACGTTAAAATATAAACACAAAATACTCTTACATTAGAAGATAATGGGATCTTTAAACAGGCCATCAATAGACATACAGAACAATTATAAAAAAGTCATCTCCTTATCGTGCAACTGAAAGTTGCTGATGGCTTGTGCCATGCGTGGTTAGCTTTTCTTGATTAATCAATAATGAATATTTGGCCAATTCTGGAATAATTAAAAATGAACTAGAATAGTTGATATTTATTCCGATAGATGGCCCAAGCCATCAGAAACTTTCAGTTGCTCCATAAGGAGATGCCTTTTTTTTTATATAAATTATGCACCTTATCCCTGTACAATATCACATTTATACTATCTTTTTTTTATATAGAACAATATAATTCAAACAACATCATATCAACATATCTTCATAACCTAATATGCAAATTAAATCCACAATGTAATATAATCCATTATGTAAATATGTTTTAAGATCATATATCTCTATATATATATAAAAGTCAATTTCTGTCTGTCTGTCTGTCTCTTTCGCAATAAATTCAAAAACTACTGAACCAATTGGTACCAAAATTTCCATACATAGGTAAAAGAATACGGGGAAGACGATAGGCTATTTAAAAAATATATATAAATCAATTATTAAAACTATATATTCAAATTATTCAACTTAGCTCACGAGCAGCGCCCTCTAGAACACGTGACGTTTTGACGGCGGGGGGCGCCCATTGGCTGCCAGCGAGCACGTGACCTCCCTGCCGCCGGGCACCCCCCCCCCCCCCCCCCGAAATAATGGAATCGCCCGGCTGCCGGCCGGTTGGCCATTTCGAGTTCCCACCGCGCGCGGTCCTGGCGTTGGTGACACAGCTGTGCCAGGTGCCAAAAAAGCCTCGCGGGTGACCTCCGGGAACTACGTCCATCTTCCATATGTAAAATACATTTAATCGTGTAAACCCGGGCGTTGCCCGGGTCAATCGTCTAGTTACATATAAATATTCAAAATTAATAAAGCGTATCTTTTGGCCACCAAATCGAGCGGTTTATATGACAGCGCCATCTAGTCGAACAAATATTAACTAAACATTGATTTATTCCATAATTAAGCGGTCAGGGTATGTCCTTTTTATTTTTAATATCCCCATAAGATATTATATATTTTCTTGTTTTTTAACGTATATATATTGTTACACTAAGTTGCAGATTTGCAGGGTCATCGACCTTGGTTTCTTCCTTCTTGGTGTTATACACCGAGCGGGTTTCCATACTCAAAGCAAATAAAGAAAAGTATTAAATAAAAGTAAATTACATTTTAAAGTTATTGTGTTTATTTATTCGTTGTCTTCCTCGTAGGTCGTGATCCGAAGTCTTGATCTAGGTCCTCTCTCGCTCCAATAACCAATCAAGATATAAGTACAATAAAATATAACAAAAGTAATGGAACTATAAAAAGGAATGATGATAATCTAAATAATCTATTTTAAATAAATATTAAATATCATAGAATATTTTGAATAAATGTAGGGCGCATTAAAATTGATACAACAATATAAGAAATTAACACAAAGCAATAACGCGCCATCTATACATATAAAATTAAAGAATTTAAAAGCACGAATGTTTCTTTTATACATAATACAAACTTCTACTGTCCTTACTGCGAGGGTTCACCACTGATGAGCCAAGCCCTGTCAATATATTTTTTCATCGCAGTAAGGACAGTAGAAGTTTGTATTATGTATAAAAGAAACATTCGTGCTTTTAAATCCTTTCATTTTATAAATATAATATATAAATTTAAAAGGTTCAGGTGTTATATATATATGTTATATATTGTTACATCATGATTAATGGCGTATTTCTTATATTAGTTTTAATATATTTGAAATTTAAATTATATATTTATTTATTTTTATATAAAATATTCTATGATATTTATTTAAAACAGATTATTAATTTATCATCATTTGTATTTAGGTACACTGTGACTTCACTGCTCTCTTTGATGTGAGAAAATAAAGAGGGGATTCTGGTGGCTACTTAAAGAAGACTTATCTCGTTATTCCCTTTTATAAATTTGTAGGATGGTTGAAACACGCTCTGGTAAGATGCAAGACCCAGCACAGGAGAGAATCCAGGCTGAAGAGTCTGCCAAGCCGCAACCTGGTGTAACAATATATATTTCTGAATATAGAGAAATCCATATTTAAATCTTTTAGATAATAAAAATACATATATTGGATTGAATAAAGGATTTATATTGCCAATATTTCGTATGTAATGCCTTGACAAAGGTTGGCGTTCAGCCTACCGAAATATTGGCAAATAAATCTTTTATTTAATTCAATATATGCCTTTTTATATATGCAGTTAAACCTTTCTATAGCGCCCCTCTTGGGACTCACCAATATAGGGTGCTATAGAGAGGGGGTGCTATAGACAGGTCACTTTTAATGTAAATCGCATAGTACTACGTATTTAAAATCGGGCGCTATAGAGAGGAAGGCGCTATTTAGAAGGGGCGTTATAGACAGGTTTAACTGTGTGTATAAAGACAGATTATCAAAACCTACTTAACACTTATAATAATAATACGGTTCTTTGTATTTATAACGTTCATGATAGAAGGAATCTTCTAAAAGCTTGTAATTTAAAATAATTAAAAGTCATAGTGTTTATTATATTTGTATTTTGATACAAATTCTATATGAAGTAAAAAATAAGAATATATTTTATTTATCCGAATATATTTGAAACAAGTGAATAAAAATAATTAATAAAATATCTTGCAAATACAAATGTACGCAAGTGTTTAAAAATATAATCTGATATTGAATACAAAAATAATATATTCAATGTATTGTCGTGAGACATTCAATAGAGAGATATTTGCTTTTTTATCATCGTCTGCTTTTAAAAGAATTCAATTGAAACGATATTTGAATTTTCATTTTTCTAACTCCGACGCTATTTAAATATAAATCATATATCAAAATTGAAAATATTTATCCTTCAACTAGAGAAAAAGAAGAAGAAAAAAAAAGTCTTTTGTCAATTCGTTTCAACACATGCACTGTTTGATCTTTTTTTTTTAAAGCCAAAAGATGAATTTTTCCACATTGATTGATAACAAATACAGATCAAGGAAAAGGGAGAAAAAAAGAAGAAAAATGAATAAATAAATAAAGAAGAATATGGTGGGGATAGAAGGCAAAATTGAAATTATTTGCGTCTTTTTTGCCATTGTAAACCTGGACAAAGGATATTATATTCCTAAAGTTGCTTCATGCTCTAAAGGCTGAGCGAGATGACAGTTTGAACAAAGAGTTGTCCGACGTTTGAATAAATTGACTCTGCGGGGGAGGATGCTGGCTTTCTAGATTCAAATGAAGGTTATTGGAGCATGTTAGATTGGCGAGATAAGTGTTGGATTGATCTATTCAATTATGCTATCTATTCATGCATATATTTTCTCAAAATCCTATGTCGTACCCAGACACTATTCGTTCTTTGTTTAATCAGGATGCCACAAAGATACACGTGAGTTTGAAGGTATGCAGTAAATCTATCCATGCATAGATATTCTCAAAATCCTATGTCGTACCCAGACGCTATTCGTTTTCTTTGTTTAATCAGGATGCCACAAAGATACACGTGAGTTTGAAGGTATGCAGTAAATCTATTCATGCATAGATATTCTCAAATTCCTATGTCGTACCCAGATTCTATTCGTTTTCTTTGTCTAATCAGGATGCCACAAAGATACACGTGAGTTTGAAGGTATGCAGTAAATCTATTCATGCATATATTTTCTCAAAATCCTATGTCGTACCCAGATGCTATTCGTTCTTTGTTTAATCAGGATGCCACAAAGATACACGTGAGTTTGAAGGTATGCAGTAAATCTATTCATGCATATATTTTCTCAAAATCCTATGTCGTACCCAGACACTATTCGTTCTTTGTCTAATCAGGATGCCACAAAGATACACGTGAGTTTGAAGGTATGCAGTAAATCTATCCATGCATATATTTTCTCAAAATCCTATGTCGTACCCAGACACTATTCGTTCTTTGTCTAATCAGGATGCCACAAAGATACACGTGAGTTTGAAGGTATGCAGTAAATCTATCCATGCATATATTTTCTCAAAATCCTATGTCGTACCCAGACACTATTCGTTCTTTGTTTAATCAGGATGCCACAAAAATACACATGTGAGTTCCAAGGAATACAGTAAATCTATTCATGCATACATTTTCTCAAAATCCTTCCTACTAAAGTACTGTTATGTCGTACTCAGACGCTATTCGTGTTCTCTGTCTAATCAGGATGCCACAAAAATACATACGTCCTGCCTTAAACTAATGAGTAATGAGCACAGATACATACATGAGTTCGAAGGGATGTAACAAATCTATTCATGCATAGATTTTATCCAAATACTTCCTACAAAAATACTGTTACGTCGTACCCAGACGCTATTCGTGTTCTTTGTCTAATCAGGATGCCACAAAAATACATACGTCATGCCTTAAACTAATGAGTAATGAGCACAGATACATATATGAGTTCGAAGGGATGCAGCAAATGTATTAATGCATACATTTTCTCAAAATACTTCCTACAAAATACTGTTATGTCTTACACAGAAGCTATTCGTGTTCGGGGTTTAATCAGGATGCCACAAAGATACAGATGTGAGTTCGAAGGGATGCAGCAAAAGTTATCGCTTTATTATATGTCGCATTGAACAGAAGAAGTACGATAAGTGGGATTTGTCTTCAACTTCCTCGTCAGAAAATCCTTGGAATCATGTATGTCACTTTTGTGAAACGACCCGCTCCACACTGTACACGTCCAGCCTGGACTACACTGTCTTGTAGGCCGCTCCGATGTCAGACTCTCCTGGCACCGTCTTGTAGGATCATCCACACGCCCTGGAGGCAACTTCCAACGTCTTCTACTTGCCGCAGATGTTACCAGACTTTCCTCTTGTTCCCCCACACGATAATGCTGGTTTTGGCGCATGCCGCCGTGGCGCCTGTTCCCCAACACATACGTGGGCCATCTTCCCGCAGTTGGAGTCCATCCACAACTTCACCCTAGGATCTTGGCTTCTCGGATAGCTTGTTATTCAGAGAGAGTATCCATTACACAATACCCTAAAACAAGCTGAAGAGTACTACTTCTCTAATATAATGGTTCATATTCGAATGGTATGTACCACTGATAAAAATACTTCGAGTGTCACAAAGCAATAACGCGCCATCTATACATATAAAAAGAAAGGATTTAAAAGCACGAATGTTTCTTTTATACATAATACAAACTTCTACTGCCCTTGCCTAACAGGCCTTGTCTTTATTGTTTGCGGAAGAGCATTGCTCGATGCAAATATTTGATATAATTTTACTGTCCTATAAGCTTATGTCCATAGTTTTCTTGACAACCATTTCTGAGATTCCATCTTTCAGTGCTGCCTCTATAAGCAGAATCGTCCAATACAGTATTAGAGCTCTGAGAAGCGGTCTGGTGGATTAAATTGGCTAAACCACTAAGAAGGTTCACCACTGATGAGCCAAGCCCTTCCAATATATTTTTTCATCGCAGTAAGGGCAGTAGAAGTTTGTATTATGTATAAAAGAAATATTCGTGCTTTTAAATCCTTTCATTTTATATGTATACTTCGATTGTAACTCGAAGCAGGATTCCATCCATTTTTCCACAACTTCACCCTAGGATCTTGGCTTCTCAAATAGCTTTTCAAATAGAAAGAAGGGCGTATCCATTTCACAATACTCTAAAACACTATGAGTTACTACATCTCTAATATAATGGTTCATATTTGAATGGTATCTACCACTGGCAGAAATACTCCGATTGTAAAGTCAATGCAAGATTATAATTGATGTCTACGTAGCTATGTAGTAATATATTTCAATATACACTATATTTTATCAAAATTCGAAACTATTATAGACGCGTATGATTCTTTTTAAAAATAAACAAATTCTACTGTCCTTACTGCAATGGAAAAATTAATGGGAGGGCCTGGTTCATCATTACAGTAAGGACAGTAGAATTTGTTTATTTTTAAAAAGAATCATACACGTCTATAATAGTTTCTAATTTTCATAACAGATGGCGTGCTAATGCATCATAACACTATATTTTCATATATAACATAATTATATGTGTAACAGCTCCGTAATATAGATGCAATTCAACGCGCCAATTTGCTCATTCTGTAATAATAAATAAGTGTTGTGGCTTTGTCGCCGACCCGAGGCCACTAGTTTGCGGCGACGGTCAATATATACCGTCTAGTTTTGACGTCTATTTTTATGGGAAATGTAACCTTTATTTTTATGAAATTGACAATTGCAGATATTTCTACGATATTTGATATGCAGATTACAATTATTTTATTTCCAAAGCGCTATATCCCGCAAGAGATACTTGCAACAAACAAGGAGAAAGGTTTATTTACATAAGTTATTTACATTATTCAACGCATGAAAACATTTGAGATCCAGATTTTGTAGAAAGTTTAGAATGTATTTACAAAATGTGAATTGAACTTTAAATATGATTTTTTATCGGAAATCAAATCTTTAAGTTCACAAACAACTTGTTCATTCTTCATTATATAATCTTGAAATGCTGGGCAATCGATTAGTAGATGTCTTGAGGTTTGTTCCTCAATACCACAAAAGCAACTTGAATCCTCCACTGCCATTATTCTATTTTAAAAACTTTGAAATTTCCGTGGTTTGTAACAAATTGAGTAGTAGAAAAATTTGTACGAAAGTATTTAGGGATTTCTTGGGGAAAAAAGCTTAAGAAAGTATTGTATGCAGATAGTTTAAGTATTGTTTATGCAAATTGACATCTCTGCATATATAGCGCAGTTGGCTAGCTGTTATTGAATAGGACAGGCGGGCGTGAGCTGCTGATGTACACTGCATATAATTTTATCTTTGTCCTTCTTTTATTGTTTTAACCTTTAGGTAATAAAGGTTCTTTCTCTTCCTTTACGAATCTATAATTTTATCCCAACATTTTTTTTTTTATATTTCCTCCCAGATTTCTGCCGTGATAAAATTAACAAATAAAAGTCGCCTTTCCCGTTAAAATATACACCAATACCTTGCTTTGCATAGTTTCGTTTTGTGTTTTTTTCGAAATTGCGTCGCTGCTTAATTTTTACTGATTTTCACTGTGCGTCGTTAGATTTTCGAAGTTGTGCGTTGTTTTGGATTCGAGTCTTTAATTTTTTTTATTTTGAAATTTTTCCCTAAAATATGGCAACACCTTTGTTTTTGATTGCGCCTTCACATATTTTCACTTTGCGTCGTGTTTTTTTGGACGTAACCCTGACGCAAAGCGAGGTATGGGTGTACATTGAATATAAACACATTTAGGTACATAGATATTGTTGGGAAAAGAATGTTATTTTTCTTATAGATTTATATTTTTTTAAATATATGTAAATTTAATCCATTATAAGAAACATATTTGCCATATGTAAATATTTATATGTATATATATTCGTGACAAAAAATAAAGTAGTTGACTGGTTAGAGTCGTGTGGTTTCTCGGCCCGCTCTCGAGAGGTCTACGCCTTGGTTGATACCTGCCTTAGACACTTCCGCGGATTTGACCTCTTGGGAATCGCTCTTCTCTACCTTTGAGATTCCACGGATTTTTTCCTCCCCGGGACCAGAATAAGAGACTTCGGGCGTCTGGGCAAAATAGAGCCTGGGCGCTGCGCCGCTGAACGCGACATTTGGCATCCCAGCCGGGACGCGAGGAGAAAGCCGTGCCTATATTTGGAACCCTTTTGGATCAGAAGATGGAGAGAGAAGAAGCGCTAGAGAGACTCAAGAAGAAGAGAACCATACTCCGCACGTCTTTATCCAAGTACGGGAAAAGAATAGAGGAATATGACGTGCACAAGGAGTGTGGACCACGAGGAACTGCTGGGGCAGCTTTCGGATGTCTACGAAGAACTGAGGCGGGTAGACGAAGAAATCGGTAAGCTGATTGACATCAAAGATCTAGAGAAAGATCTAAAGATGGTAGAGGAATACCGGGAAAAGGCCGTGGCGTGGAAATATTTGTTAAAGAAAAGAAGTCTGGTGGTAGCGGAAGGAATGCAGAGGGAAACTGCAACTGCCACGAAGAAGGAATATCCAGGAGAAATCGGTCGACCGACTCTAACTGGGATGGTTAAGTTACCCAAATTGACAATGGAAAGATTCTACGGGGAAATTAGCCAGTGGTTAAATTTTTGGAATGCCTTCGATTCATCAATCAATAGGAATGAACACTTGACCAAGATAGATAAATTTAACTATCTTAAAGCCTACTTGGGTGGAACGGCGGCCCAAACTGTGGAAGGATTTTGCCTATCTGAGGAAAATTACGATAAGGCCGTTGAATTGTTGAAGAAAACGCTTCGGAAAAGGGGGAAAGGTTGATCGACGTGCATATGAACAACCTCTTGGCCTTGAAACCACTTAGAGTGACAAAGGACGTGAGGGCTTTCAGAGAATTGTACGGCAGAATCCTGGTGCAGATTAGAAGTTTGGAGTCATTGGGTGTTGTCGTTGAAAGCTACGGTAACTTTTTGTGCCCTTTACTCCTCAAGCTATTGCCATCAGACTTAAAGCTTGAATTACACCGGGAATTCACAGGAGCTTTTTCTCTTGGAGATTTGATTGAATTTTTGGAGAGACAATTGATTGCATTAGAAAGCACGTTCGGTACGCGGGACGAAATAACAGCCGGCCAACCATCAAATGAGCACCCTCAGTCACAAAGCTCTATCGTGAAGTATCGAAGAAATGAGAGGAATCCCCTGCCCACGGCTGCTGGTTTTTTGAATGCCTCTGAAGCAGTGAATAAGAGGAAGAATTGCGCCTTTTGTGAAAGAGATCATGAAAGTACAAAGTGCGAATTCGCGGAAAATTTGACATTGGAAGATAAATTGGGAAAATTGAAGAAGAAAGGGGCTTGTTTCAGATGCCTGAAATATGGTCATTTGAGCAAATTCTGCAAAGTTAAGACAAGTTGCACCAGCTGTGGGGAATTGAGACATTCAAGGATTATGTGCCCCAGGAAGAACCAGAATGCTACTCCAGCCCGAGGGATGATGAGGGATGAGACTTTGACCAATCTGACGACGCCTGTGGTGTTGTTGCCCACACTGAGAGTGACTATCAGAGGAAAGTGTAAAGAAAGAATGGGACGAATTTTGATTGATACGGGATCTCAGAGGTCCTATGTACTCCAGGACACGGCGGAAGAAATGGGATATGAATGTTCCAAAAAAGAGTCTCTTCGCCACTCTTTGTTTGGTGGATCGAACACAGAGTTGTACGAACATGGAGTTTATGATATCAAGTTGAGCAATTTAGACGGATCTTATGGCTGTAATTTTGAAGCACTGAGCCAAGATGTTATCTGCGACAGCGTGCCCAGGGTCCATCAGGGTAAATGGATGCAAGATCTTAGTGCTCATGACATAGAATTAACTGATCTACACAGGGGACCTCTTGAGATTCTTATAGGAGCAGATATTGCTGGAAAATTACTAACCGGAGAGCATAGAAGACTTCCTTCTGGGCTTGTGGCGGTGCAAACGAGGTTGGGCTGGACTTTAATGGGCAAGATTCCGGCCACAGAAGAAGAAACTAGCGTTAGTGGACTTTGCACAACTTCACTGTTGACTAGCGATTTGGAGAATTTATGGAGATTAGAGGCTATTGGTATTTCAGATGCTCGTCAAGACGACTCGATACAAAAAGAAACGGAAGAATATTTTGCACGTACTATTTCACAGGATTGTGAGGGGCGTTACCAGGTTGCCCTTCCTTGGATTCGCGAAAGAGAACTACTCACGGACAATAGAGATGTTGCCGAAAAACGATTAGCAAACGTGAGGAAACATCTTGTGAATACCGGAAATTTGGCAGAATATGAAGATATTCTCGAAAAGTGGCTAAGGAATAAAATAATAGAAAGGATTATAGACAATAAACGTGAAGGCGTGCACTATTTGTCACATCGACCAGTTTTTAAAGAGAATAGTCCAACCACCAAAGTAAGACCAGTTTTTGATGCTTCGGCGAAGAAGAAGGGAGGGCTTTCACTGAATGATTGTCTGGAAAGAGGTCCGAATATGATAGAAACGATCCCAAGAATTTTGAATAAATTTAGGAAGAGCGAGATAGGAGTCTCCTCGGACATAGAGAAGGCCTTCCTCCAGGTTGGGATTAGGGAGGAAGACAGAGATTATCTAAGATTCCTCTGGTATGACAAAGAGGGAAATGTGATGGTTTTACGTCATGCGAGAGTTGTCTTCGGAATCACGACGAGTCCATATCTCCTGCTTGCCACGCTGTTTCACCACTTGAACAAGGCTCCTGAACACTGGCAAGAAACAGCTGAATTATTGAGGGAGTCTTTATACATCGATAACTGTGTGGCTAGTTTCTCAAAAGTCACAGATATGGAAAAATTTGTGGACGAAGCACAGAGATTGTTGGCTTCTGCTCATTTCAACTTGCGTGATTGGACAAGCAATGTTACCAGTATAATGTGTGATGGTACTAGGTCTGATAGAGGAAGGTTGTTGTGCATGACATGGAATCAAGAAAAGGACACTTTGGCTTGTTTTTTGGAGAATTTGGAAATACAGGGGCCAATAAACAAAAGAAAGGTACTCTCCTTGGCAAGCCGTATTTTCGATCCGGTGGGGTTCACTTGTCCAGTGACCCTCGTTCCGAGACTTATCCTACAGGAAACGTGGCTGTTAAAATTGTCGTGGGATGAGCCTCTGCCTGAAAACTTGTCTTGCGAGTTTTTGAGGTGGCTGGCCAAATTGGAGTCTCTGAAATCTATTGCCATACCGAGATGGCTTTGCTATAGAGAAGAACACCGGATTGGAACTACTCTTCATGTCTTTTGTGATGCGTCTAGGGCCTCCTACGCCACTTGTATTTTTACGCATCGAGAGCGAACAGGAAGTAACGTGTCAACTAGTACAGGCTCGGTCGAGAGTGGCTCCTTTGAAGGGGACTACCATTCCTCGTTTGGAGCTGTTGGCATGCTTGGTTGGGGCCCGCTTGGTGAACAACGTTGTGAGGGACCTAAAATTTGAAGACATGGAGCGATTTTATTGGACAGACTCCATGAATGCACTCCATTGGATCAAGGGAAAAGATAACTGGGCGACTTTTGTAATGAATCGAGTTATGGAGATCCGATCTCTCAGTGAGACAGAGGATTGGTATCATGTACCAGGATGTTTGAATCCAGCGGATTTACCATCACGGGGGTGCTTAGCCGATTCTCTGGAGAGATCGAAGTGGTGGGAGGGCCCGAGTTGGTTGAGAAGACCAAGAAGAGATTGGCCCCATAGGGAAATATACCCTGACCCAGATATTGTGAACTCGGAAAAGAGAAAGATTGTTTTTAACATCAACATGTATTGAAAGGGAAAAGGATCAGTACTACTATCGCTTTTCAAACTACTACAAGATATTGAGAGTAACTGCCTGGATGAACCGGTTTTTTAACAAATGCGAGAGGAACAATAGGTCAGCGAGTGAAAGGTGATCTTACTGTGAATGAAATTAAAAGGGCGGAACTGATGCTGGTGAGAGCTATCCAACGGGAATCCTTCACTGGACCAGAGGACAAGAGGTTGAAGGATATCAAGTTATGCTGCGATTCTTTGGGATTGTTGAGGGTCAAAACTAAAATAAGTAGGAGACAAGATCTGGAAAGTTTTCGAATGCCTTTATTGTTGCCTTCTGATCATGACTTGGTATATTTACTCATTAGATGGAAGCATGAAACTTGGGGCATGTGGGACTTCAAACTCTGATGAATTTATTAAGAGAGGATTATTGGATTTTGAAATTCAGGAGGACTGTAAGAAGGGTCATACATCAATGTGTTAAGTGTAGACGGTTCACGGCTAAATCGGGTTCTGTTGAATCCGTGGAATTACCTGAAAATAGAGTAAGGGATGCCTCAATATTTGAGGTAGTGGGGATAGACCTTACTGGACCACTTGTTTTAAGGAACAGGCGAAAGGTGTGGATTGTTATATTTACTTGTGCCGTATATCGGGCGGTCCATTTGGAACTGGTGACTTCTCTTTCAACCGAGAACTTTCTGCAAGCTTTCAGACGTTTTGTAGCAAGGAGAGGACGCCCCTATGTAGTATACTCGGACAACGGTACCAATTTTCGTGGTGCGAGCAGAGCTCTAGGGAATCTAGACAATGCGGTAGTCCAATCAGAGAGTACCAAGCAAAATATTAATTGGAAGTTTATCCCTCCGTCGGCTCCATGGTGGGGTGGATGGTGGGGAAAGATTGATTGGTTTGCTGAAACAACTCCTTAGGAAGATTCTTGGTCAAGCTCGTTTGGAATTTGAGGAACTTTACACCATTATCTGTGACACAGAGTCTTTGATGAACTCACGTCCATTGACTTACATGTCTGAAGATGTCGAAGATCTTAGTCCATTAACCCCTGCCTTGTTCTTACACGACCTCAAAGAAATAGGAGTTTCATATCTGGACTCTATTGAAAGGGCTAGTCTTCAGAAGAGATACCGATTTAGACAAAGGTTAAGAGAAGATCTGCGGAAGAGATTCCGGACGGAGTATTTTGGATTCTTAAGGCAGGAGACTAGAAGACGCTCGAAGACAAGACCTATCAAGGTGGGAGATCTGGTGTTGATTGGACAAGATAATGCTAAGCGAGTCAATTGGCCTTTGGCGAGAGTTGTGGAGGTCTACCCTGGCCGAGATGGACCTGTGAGGGTCGCCAAGTTGAGAACCAGCAAGGGCGTCCAGATTAGGCCGGTTCAACGGCTCTACAATTTAGAGATACCCGCCGATCTGGGGAGTACCTTGAGGAGTATACAGTCGGAACCACGCCGGGGAGGCTCCCGAGGAGAAGCCAATAAAGACCCTACGAAGATAGCCCAATCCTAAAGAACTGGAATGAACGGTCGTTTCCCAACTATTGGTTGAGTTTCTGTAGAAAAACTCAAGGTGGGAGTATGTTGGGAAAAGAATGATATTTTTCTTATAGATTTATATTTTTTTAAATATATGTAAATTTTAATCCATTATAAGAAACATATTTGCCATATGTAAATATTTATATGTATATATATTCGTGACAAAAAATAAAGTAGTTGACTGGTTAGAGTCGTGTTGTTTCTCGGCCCCGCTCTCGAGAGGTCTACGCCTTGGTTGATACCTGCCTTAGACACTTCCGCGGATTTGACTTCTTAGGAATCGCTCTTCTCTACCTTTGAGATTCCACGGATTTTTTCCTCCCCGGGACCAGAATAAGAGACTTCGGGCGTCTGGGCAAAATAGAGCCTGGGCGCTGCGCCGCTGAACGCGACAGATATTATCCTTCCGCTACTCTATATTTTATTCTAGCCTCAAATGCGGCCCTTGCTAATTCACCAGTTTAAACACCTGTTTAGTAAATTCGACCGATTCCATAACCTTCTTTTAGGATGTTATGGAATAGAAGCCACATATGTACTGATAAGGGCCATAGCCTGAAACCATGGTATACAGTTTCGCTTTTGTCTGAATTTGCCATATTGATGCTGTGGTTCATTCTTTATCATCATTAGTGAAGATTTTAATAGGATGATAAAGAGAATTTATCGTAAGGATTCATAATTGAAGTAAAAGGTATCTCTCTCTTTAGTTATATTAATAAATACACCAATAGACAATACTTGAGAAAGTTTCATAGTTTGATGTCGCTGATCATTATTTTTGGAGGAGACAAAATCAATTTTGTTAACATTTGATTATCTCGTGTTTATAAATTTAATTGCCATTTATCGTTAATATTTTACACAAAATAAATTTACTGGCAAAGCGTTTCTTTTAAATATCATCAAATATTATCTCTACAGACCTTACTGCAATGATATGAGTTATTGAATGAGAGGGCTTGGCTCATCAGTAGTGAACCCTCTCAGCGGTTTCGCCGAATTATTTCCTAAATTCGCCTTCCATAGAAAATACAGGGTATATTCCAAACCAATCCAATACAATAGTAGAGCGGTCTAGAGACTAATTTGGCGAAACCGCTGAGAGGGTTCACTACTGATGAGCCAAGCCCTCTCATTCAATAACTCATATCATTGCAGTAAGGTCTGTAGAGATAATATTTGATAATATTTAAAAGAAACGCTTTGCCAGTAAATTTAGTTTGTGTAAAATATCTCGTGTTTCTTGATTGAAGGTCACTGTTTAACTTGAAATCAAAATTCATTGAAATATTTCCTTGTATCAATTTTAAATTGGAAACACAAATAAACTTATCCCTGGAAGTCTTGTGTTAATCCCGATATACATGCTAAAAGGTACAACTTCCTTAAGTTTTGTCCATGAGTGTATCTTTCAGAGTTATTGTCTGAATCCCGATATACATGCTAAAAGGTACAACTTCCTTAAGTTTTGTGCATGAGTGTATCTTTCAGAGTTATTGTCTGAATCCCGATATACATGCTGAAAGCTACAACTTCCTTAAGTTTTGTGCATGAGTGTATCTTTCAGAGTTATTGTCTGAATCCCGATATACATGCTGAAAGCTACAACTTCCTTAAGTTTTGTGCATGAGTGTATCTTTCAGAGTTATTGTCTGAATCCCGATATACATGCTGAAAGCTACAACTTCCTTAAGTTTTGTCCATGAGTGTATCTTTCAGAGTTATTGTCTGAATCCCGATATACATGCTGAAAGCTACAACTTCCTTAAGTTTTGTGCATGAGTGTATCTTTCAGAGTTATTGTCTGAATCCCGATATACATGCTGAAAGCTACAACTTCCTTAAGTTTTGTGCATGAGTGTATCTTTCAGAGTTATTGTCTGAATCCCGATATACATGCTGAAAGCTACAACTTCCTTAAGTTTTGTGCATGAGTGTATCTTTCAGAGTTATTGTCTGAATCCCGATATACATGCTGAAAGCTACAACTTCCTTAAGTTTTTGCATGAGTGTATCTTTCAGAGTTACTGTCTGAATCCCGATATACATGCTGAAAGCTACAACTTCCTTAAGTTTTGTGCATG
The DNA here is from genome assembly GCA_030710605.1 of Cordylochernes scorpioides. Classification (NCBI taxonomy): domain Eukaryota; kingdom Metazoa; phylum Arthropoda; class Arachnida; order Pseudoscorpiones; family Chernetidae; genus Cordylochernes; species Cordylochernes scorpioides. Next base: position 90,829,211 of record CP092874.1, on the reverse strand, counting down.
AGTGTATCTTTCAGAGTTATTGTCTGAATCCCGATATACATGCTGAAAGCTACAACTTCCTTAAGTTTTGTGCATGAGTGTATCTTTCAGAGTTATTGTCTGAATCCCGATATACATGCTGAAAGCTACAACTTCCTTAAGTTTTGTGCATGAGTGTATCTTTCAGAGTTATTGTCTGAATCCCGATATACATGCTGAAAGCTACAACTTCCTTAAGTTTTGTCCATGAGTGTATCTTTCAGAGTTATTGTCTGAATCCCGATATACATGCTGAAAGCTACAACTTCCTTAAGTTTTGTGCATGAGTGTATCTTTCAGAGTTATTGTCTGAATCCCGATATACATGCTGAAAGCTACAACTTCCTTAAGTTTTGTGCATGAGTGTATCTTTCAGAGTTATTGTCTGAATCCCGATATACATGCTGAAAGCTACAACTTCCTTAAGTTTTGTGCATGAGTGTATCTTTCAGAGTTATTGTCTGAATCCCGATATACATGCTGAAAGCTACAACTTCCTTAAGTTTTGTGCATGAGTGTATCTTTCAGAGTTACTGTCTGAATCCCGATATACATGCTGAAAGCTACAACTTCCTTAAGTTTTGTGCATGAGTGTATCTTTCAGAGTTATTGTCTGAATCCCGATATACATGCTAAAAGGTATAACTTTCTTAAGTTTTGTCCATGAGTGTATCTTTCAAAGTTATTGTCTGAATCCCGATATACATGGTAAAAGATACAACTTCCTTAAGTTTTGTCCATGAGTGTATATTTCAGAATTATTTTCTGAATCTCGATATACATGCTAAAATGTACAACTTCCTTAAGTTTTGTCCATGAGTGTATCTTTCAGAGTTATTGTCTGAATCCCGATATACATGCTAAAATGTACAACTTTTTTTTGTTTTGACCATCAGTGTATATTCCAGAGTTATTGTCTGAATCCCGATATACATGCTTAAAGGTAAAACTTCCTTAAGTTTTGTCCATGAGTGTATCTTTCAGAGTTATTGTCTGAATCCCGATATACATGCTAAAAGGTATAACTTTCTTAAGTTTTGTCCATGAGTGTATCTTTCAGAGTTATTGTCTGAATCCCGATATACATGGTAAAAGATACAACTTCCTTAAGTTTTGTCCATGAGTGTATATTTCAGAATTATTGTCTGAATCTCGATATACATGCTAAAATGTACAACTTCCTTAAGTTTTGTCCATGAGTGTATCTTTCAGAGTTATTGTCTGAATCCCGATATACATGCTAAAATGTACAACTTTTTTTGTTTTGACCATCAGTGTATATTCCAGAGTTATTGTCTGAATCCCGATATACATGCTTAAAGGTAAAACTTCCTTTAATTTTGTCCATGAGTGTATCTTTCAGAGTTATTGTCTGAATCCCGATACACATGCTAAAATGTACAACTTTCTTTGTTTTGTCCATCAGTGTATCTTTCAGAGTCATTGTCTGAATCCCGATATACATGCTAAAAGGTACATCTTCCTTAAGTTTTGTCCATGAGTGTATCTTTCAGAGTTATTGTCCGAATCCCGATATACATGCTAAAATGTACAACTTTCTTTGTTTTGTCCATGAGTGTATATTTCAGAGTTATTGTCTGAATCCCGATATACATGCTAAAAGATACAACTTCCTTAAGTTTTGTCCATGAGTGTATCTTTCAGAGTTATTGTCTGAATCCCGATATACATGCTTAAAGGTACAACTTCCTTAAGTTTTGTCCATGAGTGTATCTTTCAGAGTTATTGTCCGAATCCCGATATACATGCTAAAATGTACAACTTTCTTTGTTTTGTCCATGAGTGTATATTTCAGAGTTATTGTCTGAATCCCGATATACATGCTAAAAGATACAACTTACTTAAGTTTTGTCCATGAGTGTATCTTTCAGAGTTATTGTCTGAATCCCGATATACATGGTAAAATGTACAACTTTCTTTGTTTTGTCCATGAGTATCTTTCAGAGTTATTGTCTGAATCCCGATATACATGCTAAAAGATACAACTTCCTTAAGTTTTGTCCATGAGTATCTTTCAGAGTTATTGTCTGAATCCCGATATACATGCTATAAGGTACAACTTCCTTAAGTTTTGTTCATGAGTATCTTTCAGAGTTATTGTCTGAATCCCGATATACATGCTAAAAGGTACAACTTCCTTAAGTTTTGTCCATGAGTGTATCTTTCAGAGTTATTGTCTGAATCCCGATATACATGCTAAAATGTACAACTTTCTTTGTTTTGTCCATGAGTATCTTTCAGAGTTATTGTCTCAATCCCGATATACATACTAAAAGGTACAACTTCCTTAAGTTTTTTTATGAGTGTATCTGTCAGAGTTATTGTCTGAATCCCGATATACATGCTGAAAGGTACAACTTCCTTAAGTTTTGTCCATGAGTGTATCTTTCAGAGTTATTGTCTGAATCCCGATATACATGCTGAAAGGTACAACTTCCTTAAGTTTTGTCCATGAGTGTATCTTTCAGAGTTATTGTCTGAATCCCGATATACATGCTGAAAGGTACAACTTCCTTAAGTTTTGTCCATGAGTGTATCTTTCAGAGTTATTGTCTGAATCCCGCTATACATGCTAAAAGGTACAACTTCCTTAAGTTTTGTCCATGAGTGTATATTATATGAACATGATTTATTTTATAAAACTATTTTAGTGGCGTATTATTCTTTTTAAAATAAAACAATTTCTACTGTCCTTACTGCGATGAAAAAATTAAAGGGAGGGCCTGGCTTTTCATCGCAGTAAGGACAGTAGAAATTGTTTTATTTTAAAAAGAATAATACGCCACTAAAATAGTTTTATAATTTGATAACAGATGGCGCTCTAGTACATCATAACATGATTTATTTTGTTATAAAGAGTTTTTCTAAAGAAAGTATTTATACCTTATTCGAATTATTTTGTTAGAAATAGCTCTCAATCAATTATAATTAGCTAGAGAGATGATTAAACAGAATTGTTAGAGACAAGATCGAAATTGAAATAAGAATTGTTTAAAAAGAAGGTAGGTTCTGGTGCCTCATTGGCTGTGTATTTACCTAGGGTGAGTGGAGACACCTCTAATGACGTGCCTATCCAATTAATTACCGAGACAGCGGAGATTACCCATTCAAAGTTCATTAAATCAGGTTGTTGCTATGGCAATTCCGTAGGTGATTAAAAATTGACCGCCTCCTCTGTAATGGGCCCACTGGCTAACGTTATGAACCAACCATTACGTGACAATGAATGACGTCGCCTTTTCTTTTAACTCGCGGTATCTCCATAATGACATTTTATACAGAATGAGGGGGACAAATCAGTGTGAAATGTAATCAACAATAAGCTGAATTATAATGACTATATAAAAGATTTATAACTTTGTCTGAATAGCTTCGTTAAAATTTGTTATAATAGGATGGAAATTGGGACTGACCGTGTCTCCATCATGATAATCATCTGGGATTAGGGTAGATATGGAGGGTAAGCTAAGTTTCGTCACATTTACCTCTTTCGGATAAGATCCTTTTTTCAAATTCAAAATTATGCTAAAATTGATGGCCGGTCTAGCTAAAAAGGAAGGATTTGCAATGGGATTTACATTAATTTGTCAGACCTTTCTGCTAATTGATGAATGAGACTACATTTTTTTCATGCTGTAAAATTTTCAAAATGATCTTACTACAACCTCCTTAAGTTTTGTTCATTTTGTATGGATATAAACTATAAAATTCATTATAAACTCACATAAAGCCCTTGTAGCATGTATATTAGGATTCAGACAATAACTCTGAAAGATATACTCATGGACAACACTTAAGGAATTTGTACCTTTTATCATGTATATCGGGATTCAGACAATAACTCTGAAAGATAAACTCATGGACAAAACTTAAGAAAGTTGTAGCTTGTATATCAGGATTCAGACTCTGAAAAATATTACAGTGACCTTTATTGTAGACACCAGATAACTAACGGTTAACAAAATTAATAAAGATTATTGAAAGAGAATGGAAAATTTTCACTAGACAAAAATAGCATCTATTAAATATGTTTGATTTTGTTCCTATCAGGTTTAGCGCAAAACACGTGAATAGAATAAGAAACCGCTGAAAGGATTCACCATTGATGAGCTAAGCCCTCCCAAATAATTTATCAATGCATTATGAACAACAGAAATTTGTTTTATTTTCAAAAAGAAAAATACGCGTTAAAATTATTTCAAATTTCTCATAAGAGTTGACCTACTAATGCATGAAATCATGTATAAAATTAGAACACACATTGTATATTATTTAATTAAAAAGACATATATGGGATCAAAATATCATTTATTTTACCAATACACCTATATCCCCCGATTTACACGGTAGATACGTTCCTGAGAAAAACGTGTAAATCGAGGGATAGGTGTATATTAAACTGTCAAATCTATATAGGTGTTCGCCCCCTCATGAATCAGAGCCTCCCAATATTCTTTTCAACATAGGTAATATAGAGTAGAATATCGCATTTTAGTATAGTGAGATAAAAACAAAAAAAAACTTATTTGGAAAACTGTGTAAAAGCGAAAACGTGTAAAACAAGTACCGTGTAAATCGGGGGAATAGGTGCATTTCAGTTGGCTAAAGGCCAACCTTTAAAACATTTTTTTCTTATTCAGCACTTTTGTTTGAAAATGGTAACAACATTGTTACCGAACCATCACACACTATTTATTTGGATTTGGTCTTATTACCTTGTGAACTTTGATATAAATCTGACCTTAAAAAGTACATATTGATATGTTTTAAAAAATAGAGTAATCCATAATTAAATATTTAATTTAAAAAGGCACATATTGGATCAAAATATTATTTATTTTACCAATATTTCAGTTGGCTGAACCTTTAAAACATTTTTTTTTTCTTATTCAGCACTTTTGTTTGAAAATGGTAACAACACTGTTACCGAACCATCACACACTATTTATTTGGATTTGTTCTTATTACCTTGTGAACTTTGACATAAATCTGACTTTAAAAAGTATATATTGATATCTTTTGAAAATAGAGCAATCCATATTTAAATCTTTAATTAAAGGCATTAAAAAAGGCATATATTGGATCAAAATATCATTTATTTTATTAATATTTCAGTTGGCTGAACGCCAACCTTTATCAAGGTGTTATAATATATTGTTGCATCATGATTAATGCGCGTATTTTTAAAATTATTTATAATATTATTTTTTAACATATTTGAAATTTAAATTATATATTTATTTATTTTTATTGGGTGCAACAATATTAATGAGTTTCAACAGGCGCTGAGTTTGTTGTTGACACAAATTTATATGTTATAATACCTTGATAAAGGTTGGCGTTCAGCCAACTGAAATATTGGTAAAATAAATGATATTTTGTTCCAATATATGCCATTTTAATTAAAGATTTATTTATGGATTTCTCTATTTTCAGAATTGTATATTATGTTGTTTCAACAGAATTCTTGGAATTTTCGTTTAACTTCCATCTTTCCTGAAACCAGTTTGTAATTTACGTCGAAAAATATCTTAAATTATTGCAATCTCTCGAGGATACTTTCTGAAAAAGATTTATTTCTTGGATTTCTACGAAATTATATTTATTTCCCTATATCCCGGTAAACAGAACATGAAAAACGATTCGTTAATGGCCAGGGTGTTATAGAGAGGTATATTCATTTCCTCTCGGAAAAATTATATCTAATTTTAGCCATATATTTGACTTTCTCGATAAATGGAACACTTATATAGCAAATTCTGAAGATATAATTTGATTTATTGTAGATATCTCTCTCTCTCTCTCTCTCTCATGGAATAAAAGTACGTCTTGGATTGAAAAAAGGCGATTAGCAAGAACCCATGGTCTTCGGGTTGACGCTTCTCAGTTTACCAAAGCTGGTGTTGTGGCTTTGTCACCGACCTGAGGTCGCTAGTTTGCGGAGATGGTTAATAGTTGACAATTAGGTTTATCGTTTATTTTGACGGTAGATGCGACATCTATTTTTTTATCCATCAATCTCTTCTCAGCAAAATTTCCATCTTTAATTTCATAATGGTCGAATATAAGTCGAATTATTAAAAAGGTATCTCCTTATCGTGCAACTGAAAGTTGCTGATGGCCTACGCCATCTATCGGAATAAATATAAACTATTCTCGTTGATTTCTAATTATTCCAGAATTGGCCAAATACCCATTCTTGATTAATCAAGAAAAGCTAACCACGTATGCTTTTCGGGCTGTTGGCTCTCATCAGCGTGATGCAAACTGTACCTCAACGACCAAAATATTGGTCATTCTGGCATCTTGAAAAATCATGAAACGAGTAGTTAAGGCCAGAATTGCGTGAGACCGCGACACAATATGAAAAAATTGAATATTTCATTAAATAACGCCAAAAGGAATATATTTTGGTCGATTTAGAAGAAGCTGTAGAATAAATAATAACAAAGATAAAACATTTATTCAGATAATCAAAACATTAACCAATTATTTTTCACTAAAATGGGTTATAACAAAAATCTCATTCACATGTTTAATGAACAAGCATAATTACTAAATGTATATTTAATAATAAATTTAAATACAATTTCTTAAAAGCCAGAACTTTAATTTCTAATTTCATAACTTTTTCTTCAAATTAGAGCTCTATTATAAATTTAATATTATAAATATATATTTTCATTTAATTAATTTGTGTTTTTATAAATCTTTTGTAGAAGAATATTATAATTTTATTCATTTTGACCAAAATATTTTATAATTAATTATATATACAGCGTTAAATATGAAACAAACTATACGTAATTAGAACTAATTTACTTCAAGTACAATCTATTCTTTAATGTAAATTATTATCAAATTTAAAATTTATCTTTTTATACTCCGTTTTTGTTGTTGTTGTCGTGTTCAATGAAGAGCCGCAGATGTCTCCATACATCTCTATCAAAGCAGTCGCAATGTTCTCTATCTTGGGTGTGTAAAGCTGCTGCTCTGGGTCCATGTCAATTTTATGTTGTTGTTGTGTCTAATGAAGAGCCTCAGATATCTCCATACATCTCTATCACAGCAGTCGCAATGTTCTCTATTTTGGGTGTGTAAAGCTGCTGCTCTCTGGGTCCAAGTCAATTTTATGTTGTTGTTGTGTCTAATGAAGAGCCTCAGATGTCTCCATACATCTCTATCACAGCAGTCGCAATGTTCTCTATCTTGGGTGTGTAAAGCTGCTGCTCTGGGTCCTTGTCAATTTTCTGTTGTTGTTGTGTCCAATAAAGAGACTCAGATATCTCCATACATCTCTATCACAGCAGTCACAATGTCCATTATCTTGGGTGTGTAAAGCTGCTGCTCTGGGTCCATGTCAACTTTCTGCGAAGTTGCGGCCATTGCTGGGCATGAGAATATGTGAGTATGTGTTAGTTCCACACCAGGACAGTATGTCCTATAGGTTCTTGTGCCATCTGGATGTATTGCCATTCCTTTATAGTGTTTTGTTCTAAGTCTTGTTATAGTTTTTGTCAGTTTTCTCTGAGAGTTTATTTCACCAATTTGATATTTTCTTATTTTTTGTTTAATTTTTATACTCCGATAGTATTTATATATAAATTAAAAAGAGAAATTGAAAGAATGTTAAAGAGATTTATAAAATGTCAAGGTAAATTGATCATAAGAACTTCAAATTAAGTTTTATGTATTGAAGAACCATTATATATTTTAATAATAAGTTTAAAAAATAACCTCACTTCTCCTTTCATATACAGATTGTGGCAGATATTTATGTATAAAATGATGTTTTAAAGATAAAACAATTTCTACTGCCTTTACTGCACTGGAAAAATTAATGGGAGGGCCGGGCACATCAGTGGTGAACTCTCCCAGCGGTTTCGCCGCTTAAACTGGCGGTTCACCACTGATGATCCAGGCCCTCCCATTAATTTTTCCAGTGCAGTATGGGCAGTAGAAATTGTTTTTATTTTTGAAAGAATCATACGCGTCTATAATAGTATCGAATTTTGATAACAGATGGCACGCTAATGCATATCATAACAAAATGATGTTCATGGGAAAAAATGAATATACAAAGAAAACAAAAAAAAATATGACCTATTAAAGTTTTATATGGGTGAACAACACATATACCTAAAGTACGACATCATTGAATGAACCTGCCATCAACTGCAATAACAGCTTCTATAGGCTGTTGATTTCAGGCAGTAATGAGATGGATCTTGGGAATGCTTGCTATTGCATCCACTATATTAAATACAAAGAAGATTGTGGAATCCTGGAGTTCTACATCCAAGGTATCCTCAACCTTTATCTCCGAGCTAATCCATCCATGACTGATAATGGTAAAGTGGCTCATATTATAGAAGAATGTCCTGTCTGTTGAGTCGATATTAGAAGTACAGCAACTAACACTTGAGCATGACCTTTTATTTAGCTCTCATTCTTTCGACTGCCTGACAACAATTAATGTCCGATTTATATACACATAAAAATTTACATAATGGACGCTTTAAAGAATGCAAATCTATTTACATACACAACACTGTCCATAGAAGTTAGAATAGTCAGCTAATTTAGCCAACATTGCCAAAAGATAGAAGATCCGAATGATAAAAAATAAGAATCAGCAGGTCGATGGTTTAGCTCATGTTGCTCTGATTTAAGTTAGTTATCTAGATATTGAAACCTCATTCGAAGAATAATTAAAGAGGAAATAAACAACATGGTCGATGATAGGAATGTTTGTATATCTAAACAACTGGAAGAGGAAGTCTACCAGGGGTGACAAAGCAAATGCTAGAGCCAATTCTGAAACGCCTGAAGCTTTAAAGTAATAGCCTCAAAGTAGAGTATGAGGCTGAAAAAGAATAATAGATCCTATAAAGTACATGGAAAACGATATATTTTGTTCTGTTGACAATATTCTGGTTTGTTTGACTGCAATCCACCAGAGTATGTTGTTTGGTATTGTAGGGAACATGGCCGCCAATACCACGAAAACACAATAAAACAATCCATCCTAATATTATAACAAAGGTTTAACCTACTTTAACAGATATAAAATTTTTACACTTTACAATACACTTATAATAATCAGTTTTGTTAAAAACCGACGTGATACCAGAAATCTATCTCTGCAATACACCAGAGTATGTCGTTTGATATTTTAGGGAACATGGAAAATGCAATGAACAATCCGTTCCAATATTATAACAAAGGTCAAACCTACTATAACATAGATACATTTTTACAATACACTTATAAATATCAGTTTTTTTAAAAACCGACGTGATCCCAGAAATCCATATCCTGGCCGTGGATAGTTTGAAAATGTAAGAAGTCAGTCCTAGTCGCCCCACATACGTTCTAGCAGCTCTACTAGGCCTCTATGTCAGGAAAACTAATTTGTGTGACCTTCATAGGAGGTGAGGTCGTTAGAGACTTAAATCTTTCATCGACGAACGCCTATCTAGATTGTAATTACTTGAATGTAATCATTAATGGCCACGTTGTTAGGGCTTCAGTTGACATTGAAGCATCATTTTGGGTGATATTTGACGCGTTCCGTCGAGAATTGAACAATGTGATGTTTAAAGGGCCGAGTATGACATTTAAAGTCGTGAACAACCAATTTGTTCGGCCTATCAGTATGTGCACCATAGAACCTGAGGCCAATAACTCTTACTGAAGCCATTTGGAATTTCTGGTACTTCCCGGCTGTAGGCATGTGTTTGTTCTATGATGAAATTTCTCGAAAGCATCGTAGGCATTTATTGAATGTGCCTATTTTAAAAATATTTTTGTTCAGAGGCAAAGAATGACGAATGATCAAAATTCATAGAATGACTTGACGTCGAAAATTACCATGCAGTTTCACCTAAGTCGGGTAAATTTATCTCTGGTTTATACATCAGAATTCTTAGGTATCAAAAGCCAAATAACCAAGGGCTCTAAGAAATTATTTCTGGAGAAAGAAATACTAAATCCCACAGTTTCCCTCATTACGGTACTACATGGCAAGGCGGAGCCTTTGGTCACAATTTTCAGCACGCAAACCAATTTGATTCCCCCTATAATGTGTTGCTCATATTTCTGAAATTGATGACCGTACCCCATTTGTACAATCGATGTTTTTTTTTTTTGTTACATTCCCTTGAAACTCCAACCTACGATCCACCCAGTATCGAGATAATTTCACACAAATCGTTAACGTTCACCTGATATTGAAACAGTATTTATTAAGACTTGTTAATAATTATTAAGAAATATTCAGTTCAGTCATCGCCGAAAAAAATCCCTAAGCGCCACAAACACCAAATTATTACAGACGAAAGTGTACCGATCAGGCGCCCTATTCCCTACAAAGTGTCACCAACTGAACGCAAGATCATTCAAAATGAGTTGAAAAGATGTTAGACGCAAATACCCTCAGGCCATCAGAAAGCCCGTGGGTTTCACCAGTCGTCCTTTTGAAAACGCAAGATGGCTCTTAGAGATTTTCTGTTGAATACAGACGATTAAAAGTGTTACCAAGAAATATATATACCTTTACCTCGAATTAACGATGGTCTAGACTGTTTGAGAGAGGAAAAAACCTATACTCGGCGATGGACCTGATGTCGGTCTACTGTCAAATTCAAATTGATGAAAAAAACAAAGGAAAACCGCAATTATCAAGCCGGATGGCCTATTTGAGTTTGACGTAATGCCGTTTGGAATTTGTAACGAACCTAGAACATTTGAAGTGATTATGAACAGCCTTTTGAATATACTCAGGTGGACCACATGCTAATGTTACTTTTCTTATATTATAATACCTTCCCTAAGCATCTCTCACGTTTACACACAGTACTGAGTTGTTTAAAAAGTTTGGATTGTCACTTCACTCCAAAAATTGTTTCTTTTTTCAGACTTATTCAAAACTCTGGGACATCAAGAGAGTAGATCAAGAAGGTATTCGGCCTTATTGCGAAAAATAAATGCCTTAACTGAATTCCCTATGCGGATAAACATTCAACAAATTAGAATTTTCTTAAGATTATCTTCATATCACCAACGAATCATGAGATATTATTGGATTTCGATAAATAATTTTGTACACAATTTTTAAAAATAGTTTTGCGACACAAAAAGCTCTCGAAACAGCCTTTTATCACCACTGACTAAATTGATTTCTACGACAAGCAAAATTTTATATGAAGCGTTTGTATATTAGAACCTTTATATTACGATACACTAGCGCGCCATCTGTTATGAAATTTAGAAACTATTTTAGACGCGTAAGATTCTTTTTAAATTTAAACAATTTCTACTGCCCTTACTGCAATGGAAAAATCCCATTAATTTTTCCATTGCAGTAAGGGCAGTAGAAATTTTTATTTTCAAAAAGAATCTTACGCGTCTAAAATAGTTTCTAATTTTTATATTAGAACCTATTTTGAAAATAAAAGCAACATTTAAAAGATTCAACAACAACAAAAGCCTTTATTGGAGACCTCTCGTCCTATAAAAGATTCGCCAGTTTACAGAGTAATTGAAGAGAAGAGAACTAAGAATACAGAGAGAAACCTATATGTAGTAGGTAAAGTATAGTATTTTCTACACTGTGTCTTTATACACCAGCAGCAACAACCTTTTACTGGAATCAAAGTCCCATACAGGATTCGTCATTCTAATCCTGACATAGATTATTTACATATAATTATTTACATCATTTAGATTATGTATATAGCTTCCCCTTCTCTTCAGCCGTATTTCAAATTTGAACAACGCAAAACTGAGGAGCACTTCTCGTTCGTCTTTCAGCCCCATACATGAGAGTATATGGTGATGTAGCCCCGGCTCCATTCTTGTCCCGCAAATCTCGCATGTCCATCCGTCTGTTTCAAATATTCTGGGGCGATCATCAGTAAAGAGCACCGAGAGGATTCTCAGTCCGGCAATAAAAGATTCAAAGTTTAAGGATTTGGAAGGGAGAAAGATTATTTATAATCTTTGATATATCTTTGATATGTATTTAAAATGTCGATATAGGAAAAGTCCAACTCTATTTAGTAAATTTGTTGTTTTCCTAGTGTCTTGAAGGATAATTAAAGTATTCGCAAAAGTAAAAAATCATCTGAAATACATATAAATAATAAACAAAATGGCTTCCATGGATGAGTTTCTTGTTTTAGTTTCTATTCATCTCAAGGTTTCAGGTATTACAAATCTTTCAATAAGAATATGTAATGTTATAAATACAGGGTCCATTATGAAAGTAATGAGCATAATGTTATTGTGACGCGACGATAGATGGCAGCACGGTGAAACCTTGGGAAATGTGGTGGAGGGATATGCCCTTTCAATCCATCCGGTCGTCAGTTGAGTTCGAGCAGTGTGAGGGGAGATACATGCCTCCGCTTGAAATGTGTTTTCAACTTTTGTAACATAGCGCGATGGAGCGTTCCCTTGAACAACGATACGCCATAAAGTTTTGCATGAGGCTTGGAAAAAATGCAACCGAAACATTCCAGATGCTGCAAAAAGCCATCAAGGACGATTGCATTTCAAGATCACAGTCTGGGAAGTGGCACAAGGCGTTCAAGGAGGGCCGGGAGGAGGTCGCCGACGAACCCCATTCAGGACGCCCAACAACGGCCAGAACTGACGAGAACGTGGATCGTGTGCTCGAAGCTTTGCGTACCGACCGTCGATTAAGCATCCAGAAAATTGCTGGCACATGTCCACATTTGTGGTACATGGGATAGTGACCGAGGATCTGCAAATGCGTAAGGTCTGTGCGAAGCTTGTGCCGAAAGTGTTGACGCAAGACCAAAAAGAACTTAAGAGTTTTGCGCTGTCAAGAATTGTTGGATTTGATTCAAATGAGCCGGACTTTCTGAACTCTGTAGTAACCGGAGACGAATCATGGATGTTTGAATACGACCCAGAGTCGAAAAGGCAGAGCTGTGCATGGCACACAAATTCATCCCCACGCCCCAAGAAAGCGCGAATGAGCAAGTCAAGCATCAAAACGATGATCATTGTCTTCTTTGACATCCGAGAAATAGTCCATTGTGAGTTTGTACCGCAGGGACAAACTGTAAACTCAGCCTTTTACCTGGAGGTTCTCAGGAGATTGAAACGCCGGATCGCACGCGTGAGGACTGATATTAAAGACACGGTCAAGCTCCACCATGACAATGCCACCAGCCACACAGCCTTCATCATTACCAACTTCCTGGCCCGGAGCAACACCTCGGTGATCCCTCACCCCCCTTACAGTCCCGACTTAGCTCCATGTGACTTCTTTTTGTTTCTGCGACTCAAGAGAGAGATGAAAGGAAAACATTGCGAAACCGTGGAAAACATCCAACACCATGTTACAACGTTCCTGAGAAGCATTCCTGTCGAGGAGTTTCAGGGTACCTTTCAGGCGTGGCAAACGCGTCTCCGCAAGTGTATTGATGCAGGAGGAATGTATTTTGAAGAATATTGAACATTTGCACAAATTACGATCAATAAATGTATTTTGCCAGGAAATGCTCATTTCTTTCATAATGGACCCTGTATATTAAAAATATTTTTTAAAATAAAAATACAACCTTTCGCAATGAGTTTCTTTTATTATATAACTAGCGGATGTGCCCGGCTTCGCCCGGGTTTTACCCGAGTGAATGTTTGTCTAACGAACATTTGTTAAAACAATTCTCTATAAACTTATAAAACGTACTCGGCTTCGCCCGGGGTTTTACCCGAGTGAAGGTTTGTCTAGCGAACATTTGTTAAAACAATTCTCTAAAAACTTATTTAAAAAAAAAGATATATTTTGATTATTTGAAACTCGTAAATTTGAATCTCTCGATAAAGAGAACATTTTTTCCCCGGTCCCTGTGTGCCGTGTCATCCTGAATTTTGTCTTTCCTAATTTTCTACATTAGAAAATCATAGTTTTATCTAGTGAACATTTTTTCCTGGTCCCTTGAAAAATACTCGATAAGTTGAATAAAATCAATATTAATTCGTTCCCTCGGTAATTGGAAGTTAAAGGAATAGTATCTTCGCCTTGGAATTGTATCATAATAAATAATATTTAAGATAACAAACTTAGTGATAAGAAAACTTGTTTTCATCGTCACAATGGGGGCGCTGCTTGCGAGTAAATCTACAAATCTGCAAATAACTCTAAGGATATTCAAGATATTCATGAAATTATTTTTCAAAAACCTTCCCGGTGATATACCTAATAATATCCCAAAATTCCACGGCGATTGGATGTATGGTTTTTGATTCTATAGAGTACAGACAGACAGACAGACGAACAGACATTCAATTTTATATATATAGATTTACTCTTCATTGTTGGCTTTTTATCTTACATTCATTCTTCATTGTTAGCTTTTTATATTACATTTACTATTCATTGTTGGCTTTTTATCTTACATTCACTCTTCATTGTTGGCTTTTTATCTTACATTCATTCTTCATTGTTGGCTTTTTATATTACATTCACTCTTCATTGTTGGCATTTTATCTTACATTCATTCTTCATTGTTGGCTTTTTATATTACATTTACTCTTCATTGTTGGCTTTTTATCTTACATTCACTCTTCATTGTTGGCTTTTTATATTATATTTACTCTTAATTGTTGGCTTTTTATCTTACATTTATTCTTCATTGTTGGCTCTTTATATTACATTTACTCTTCATTGTTGGCTTTTTATCTTAAATTCATTCTTCATTGTTGGCTTTTTATATCATATTTACTCTTCATTGTTGGCTTCTTATCTTACATTCATTCTTCATTGTTGGCTTTTTATATTATATTTACTCTAATTGTTGGCTTTTTATCTTACATTTATTCTTCATTGTTGGCTTTTTATATTATATTTACTCTTCATTGTTGGCTTTTTATCTTACATTTACTCTTTATTGTTGGCTTTTTATATCATATTTACTCTTCATTGTTGGCTTTTTATATCATATTTACTCTTCATTGTTGGCTTTTTTTATCTTACATTCATTCTTCCTTGTTGGCTTTTTATATTATATTCTGACCAAAATCTATCCGTGAACTTCACACAGACAGAATAAGGCAATTATATAAGTAGATTTACTCTTCTTTGT
This sequence comes from Cordylochernes scorpioides, assembly GCA_030710605.1. Lineage (NCBI taxonomy): Eukaryota > Metazoa > Arthropoda > Arachnida > Pseudoscorpiones > Chernetidae > Cordylochernes > Cordylochernes scorpioides. The sequence continues at coordinate 90,814,053 of CP092874.1, read as the reverse complement.
TGGCTTTTTATCTTACATTCATTCTTCATTGTTGGCTTTTTATATTACATTTACTATTCATTGTTGGCTTTTTATCTTACATTCACTCTTCATTGTTGGCTTTTTATCATACATTCATTCTTCATTGTTGGCTTTTTATATTACATTCACTCTTCATTGTTGGCTCTTTATCTTACATTCATTCTTCATTGTTGGCTTTTTATATTACATTCACTCTTCATTGTTGGCTTTTTATATTACATTTACTCTTCATTGTTGGCTTTTTATCTTACATTTATTCTTCATTGTTGGCTTTTTATATTACATTTATTCTTCATTGTTGGCTTTTTATATTACATTTACTCTTCATTGTTGGCTTTTTATCTTACATTCACTCTTCATTGTTGGCTTTTTATATTATATTTTTAGATTGAGATTATTAGCTAGTATGTAAAAAAATAACTCTGTTGAAATTTAATTTTGTATTTATATATAAATAAAATTAACTCTGTTGATTTTTTGTATTTAATAGATAACAGCGAAGTTACGCATGTTAATGTTAGGAAATATATTTTGATGTTAAGCAAAACCTGCTCCATCTCGTTTTACATAAATGTTGAAAATTTGGTTGAAATTGATGCATTGTAACGAAAGTTTTTAGTGAACAACACTTATGAAATTTGCATTTTATTAATATAGATAAAAGAAACTCATTGCGAAAGGTTGTATTTTTATTTTAAAATTTGTAGCGCAATCTTTTCGTTTACTTCAAAAATATTAAAAATAAAAAAGGCATATCCTGATCAGAAGCACATGTGCTTTACAGATGGCAGAGCGCCATCTAGTAGAACAGAAATCAACTAAACATTGATTTAACCTGTTCCCTGATATTTGACCGACCCAATTTTTTGATAAATCAAGAAAATCCATCCACGAATATATAAAAATATAAATATATGTTTCCTTTTAAAAACTGTGAAAAATGTTAACCTTTTCTTTAATGTTAATGTTAAATTAATTGTTAATGTTTTCTTTTAATTTTAAAGACGATTTTTAATAAATTATGAACGAAAATGGTTGGTTGAACCTGTGTATTGATGGTTTACCGTTCCAAAGGTTTTCCAGTACGGATTCCAGGAGATTAATAATAAGTAAATAGTTCATTTTAATCATTTACAACACATTTTAAAGTTTTGAAAATAGAGCAATCCATAAATAAATCTTTAATTAAAAAGGCATATATTGGATCAAAAATGATAAATGATATTTTGATCCAATATATGCCTTTTTAATTAAAAATTTTAAAGTTTTTTTGAAAAGAAAATTGCATTTAATGACTAATTTTATCATTTATATTATAAATAATACAAAAATATTGTAATTTATTGTTAAATAAATATCATTAATAGAATTTAAAACAGAAGAAACGTAATAAAAAAAAACAATATCAATTTAGAAATAAAAATTAACAAAACTAATTAAAAACTATATAGATAATAGTAATTTAAACAAAACAATTACCACACAAAACTAAGTATATTATAATAAATATTTCACACAAAGAAATAAAGATATTTACTAAAAGATGAGAAAATAATTTTGATTTAAAAATGTAAGGAAAGAAAATTAAATTTAGAGAAAAAAAAGTTTAGAATTGTAATCGTGGAATGTTGATATCTGTGGTTTGCATGGTGTGTTGTTTTTAATGGGGTCTTGGAAATTTTAATTAGGAACTTAGTCGTTGGGGTGTGATAGAGATAGGAGAGTATTGTCCGGCTATTAGACATAGTCCATTTCACCCTTTGCCCATAAACTCCATAATTAAATCGTCCAGCTAGAAAGCTCGGATAAGGTAATCATGTAAGTTTCTAGGAAAGATTATTTAAAGTTTTCTCTATGTCCCTTAATGGATATCCATTTACTGCCTAAATGATGACTGAATTTGATATTTTATTTAAACTTTTAGGTTTATGTATTTTATCTTTCAGATTTTTTCACATTTATGTATTTTTATATCGTTATATTTAATAATGATTGTTATAAATGGATTATACATTGTGATATATTTTTTGTAAAATAGAGCAAATCATTAATAAATCTTTAAATAAAAAAGCATATATTGGATCAAAATATAATTTGTTATTATTTGTTGACAAATTTAAAATGTTATAAACACAAGGTAATAAGACCAAATCCAAATAAATAAATAGTGTGTGACGTTTCGGTAACAGCGTTGTTACCATCTTCAGACAAAAGTATTGAATTAGAAATTTTACCACAGCATGTTTTAAAATAGTTCCTGTTATCAAGTGTGTAAACAAGATAATAGATTTACACACTTGATAACAGTAACTATTTAAAAACATGCTGTGGTAAAATTTCTCATTCAGTACTTTTGTCTGAAGATGGTAACAGCGCTGTTACCGAAACTTCACACACTATTTATTTATTTGGATTTGGTCTTATTACCTTGTGTTTATAATCTATCCTCCAAATTGTGCCTTATCAATTTTAAAATGTTATTATAATACCTTGATAAAGTTTGGCGTTCAGTCAACTGAAATATTGGTAAAATAAATTATATTTTGATCCAATAAATTTCTTTTTATTTAAAGATTATGAAATCTACGCTATAATCTGTTACTATACGAGGATATTTAATGAGCTATATAATGAATATAGAATATATATGCAAATATAATGGAAATTATTTGCATATTACTCATATTTGCCTATGTGCTTTTATATGAATACGATTTTCAATAAAGAATTATAACATTAAGTATTTTTTTTATGACAAACACACAAATAAGCTTTTAGTAGAGTCGGGTTTATATAGTGTGGGCTTATTAAAGATAGCAAAAGTAAGATATGAACAATTTATTCAAATATATTTATTGGATATTTCAAAATCGTCTACTATTTTGTTATAAAAATCGTAAAAAGGTGAAATTGTAATGTGATCAGGTAGATAAATTAAGAAAAAGGCATTTCCTGATTGTTTAACTAAAATTAAAGGTATAGTTTGAATCATGTTACAATTACAATTATTTTATTTCCAAAGCGCTATATCCTGCAAGGGATACTTGCGCCAAACAAGGAGAAATGTTTATTTACATAAGTTATTTACATTATTCAACGCATGGAAACATTAGAGATCCAGATTTTGTAGAAAGTTTAGAATGTATTTACAAAATGAATTGAACCTTAAATATGATTCTTTTATCGGAAATCAAATCGTTAAGTTCACAAACAACTAGTTCATTCTTCATGTTGCTTGAATCATGTTGATGATGGCTAACAGCCTGAAATGCATTCGTAGTTAGATATTCTCGATAAATCAAAAAAGTATGTTTGATCATGTCTGGAATAATTAAAAATCAACGATAAATTGATATCTGTACAGTATATACAGCAGTCAGGTCTCCATGGTGCCAGATTAACCAGCGATCTCAAGAGTTCCCCATAGTCCATTTCACCTTCCTGGATGTTGCCCCCTCTAAACCGAGATAACCATGTTCCGTGTGGTCTTCATTTATCTTCACGCTAGTGCGTCTTCATTCTGGCCCCATGACTGCATATTGAATGAGGAGCACGTTGCGATGTGTTGTCCATCATCATCTTTTAGTTGCAGGATAAAAAGATGCCTTTTTCTTACTTTAATTAATTCTACCTAATATAAAGTATTTTTGATGATATTGTTATCGCAAAAGGTATTTGCCTTTTTCGCGTATAGATGAAGATGTTCTGTTTAGCTGACATTTATGGCCTTTATGGTAGGCAACATCTTTTGCTCTAAGTTAAAAAGTGGTTAATTGCTACAGCAATAAAGCCTTTCTCTATAGTTGCTACCAAATCACGTGCCAAGGCATTGGGGTAAAAGGTACTAACTCCTCAAACTGATCAATATCACACACACAAAGCTTTATTAAGACCACCGGTCTTATACAGATTTAACACAGGAAGAAATAATAGATGGAGCTCCTATACTCCAGGCAGCGCAGCACCCAACAACAGCCTCCTGGTCCGACACATGTCCAATGGCCACACGTTCCTTTGTGCATACGTCATGGTTAGCGTATCACTGAACAGACTAGTGTGGAATCAGCCGCGTTCTAGTCTTCGCTTTCCTCGTCCAAATAGACCACGGCATTCGGCGATTCAATTCAAACTGATCTATATAAATTAATGTCACCTCTCCTGTCGAAATATTCGCCATTTATTGACCGTCTCTGCAAACTAACGATCTCGAGTCGGTGACAAAGCCACAATATCAGCTATGCATTATTATACAAGAGAAACTTGATTACGATATCTTAATTCTAAAGCCCCAAGTTTCAAGTCCCAAATTGATTTATCTGTGGTTACAACCTAAATTCTTGGTCCCAAGCGATATTGTCAGAACCACAAATAAGGTTGAGAATTTCCCGAGCTGTTTTATGATAAGCAGCTGTTTAATGATAAGAAGCAGCCTCTTCCAAAGGTCCTATTTAGTACATCTAATGCAAGCCATAACGTGTTCTGGAGCTCAATAAAGGTCACACACTGTGTATCAAACATCACAATAACAGCTTTGGCAAACCAATAAGTGCCCAAAATGTCCATGATCAAGCTGAAGGTATCCTAGTTAGCTAGTACCTACGTAGGACAACTTCGAACCGCAGTTTGCACTTACAAAGTGGCAGAGTTCTATTTGGTCAGTGACACTTACTAGTTAAATTTAAATTTAAAACCTAGACAAATTCTCCATCAATTAAGCCAGAATGACGAAAAGTGGAAAAAAAAGGAAAAACAAACCTACCTTGAATATCAAACAAGCCAGAAAAAACCCTCTCAAGAACATTATCTCCAAGGACCTGAGGACCCAACGACATCAATATAAATTATAATTGCAAATGAACAAACCCTGTACATCCTCCTCAGTATATTGTAAATATGATAATCTAGGTTGCTCTTTTTGAGCGGTGGCACCTAATAAAGTTATTTGGAACTGGAACTTACTAGTTGAGTCGAACTTGTAAGGAAATCGGCATATCAAGAAGTAATTCATTATTTCAAAATATATGTGTGAAATGATTTTTAAAATAGAAAAGAAAGTTAGGTGTTGATATAAAAAACAAAATAGGCATTTTCTGACCTGTCACATGAGCTTTTAAATTGAGAGAGCGCCATCTAGTGGAACAGAGATCAACTAAACGTTGATTTAACCCTTGTTCCCTGAAATTTGGCAAACCTATTTCCTTGATAAATCAAGTAATGCCAACTACGAACGCGTTTTGGGCTGTTGTCTCTCGTCAGAGTGACTGTACCTCTACGATCAAAATATTTGACAAATTTTTTTGACAAATTAAACAATTTTATTGATTCTTTCAATCAAATTTTACAAAGGAGAAAATATAAAAGAGTAAATGGGCATATAAAGTGTAGGGGAATATATATACAAATATCTTCAGCAAGGAAGGCTTCCCCACCTTGAGAGGGTCCTCCTCCAGACAAGGAGGGGGTCTTCTTGTACACTCCTCAGTTCCGCGCCGAGGAAGTGCCTATAGATGCGCGTCTTGGCAGACGCCAGGATGGCCAGGGCGTCATCGTCTAGGCCATGCCCGAAGACCCAGCCCTGCAAGTCAGGGGGCCGCCCGATGATGGTAAATGCCTCCCTGATGAGAGGCCTGATGTAGCGGCAGGACCAGTACCTGTGAACCAGCGACAGGTCGCCGGACCCACAGGCGATGCAAGACTGATGTGCCGATGCTGGATGGGCTGGATGGGGCAGGGCGTGCAAAGCTAGCCTCACTGCCACGTCCGCGTTGTGCCCGGAGAAGGCGCAGCGCCGGAGCGACGACCAGCCGATGTTGATGGGTAGGTTTATATTTTCCTCCCACCTTCTAGCGAACTGGATGACGGGCAGGGCAGTCAGGCGTGGACGCTCTAAGATGCGACGGGCAGTTTGGGTGATGACTCGCAAGAACGGCGTAGTCGTCCCGCGCAGCACTACGGCCTGGCCGATGGTGTTTACTCGGTAGGTCCCGCGTAGATTTTCGTCGATAAGACGACGGCAGAAGTTGGTCAGCGACGCGGCGTCAGCCAGGGCGCAGCGCGTAGGCCGAGTGAGGGGAGGGGCAGGGCCAGCGAAGTCCCTAATGCAGGCATTGACCCACCGGGTAGGAGCGAGAAGGTCGGGTGGCCGGAGAAGGCGGCAGCCACCTATGATGGGGAGGTTCAGGAGTTGATGTGGTGTAAGCACAGAGTGGTCTAGCGTGAAGATGTCAGCGACCGCCTCCCAGATCTTAAGAAGCCGGAGACGCCGTGGCGAGAGCCAGGACCCGGATGGAGGTGGATATAGCCACGCATCGCTCTCAACCAGCCAAGAGTAGGCATTACGGTTTCCACGCAGTGCGGCCTGCACGCCCTTGAAGCACGACAGCCGCAGCTGGGTCTCGATGTCGATGAGGCCGAATCCTCCAAGAGAGACAGGTCTCGCCATGACGCTACCAGGAAACCAGGCGGTGCGCTCCGGCCCCCAGATGAACCGCGCAAGACGTGCCTGGATCTTGTGGATAGTACGGTCGGTAGGCAGGTAGCCGTGGATGTGATGGACCACCGAGGAGAGAACCAAGGAGTTGGCCGCTCTGGCCCGGCCGACGAGAGAGAGGCCGCGGGTGTAGGGGGACCACCTCGTTATAGCAGCTTCGAGCAGGACCAGGATATGTCTTTCTTGGGCTGAGTTTTGATTTCCTGGCGTCACATTGCAGCCCAACACCTTCAGTTCGACCGACGACCAGGAGATGCCGAGTGGAGCGTCGTTGCGGGCACGCCAGGCGCCGCACCATAGACCTTTGCTCTTGGTGAAATTTCACTTTATGCCGGAGGCGCGCCGGAAGTTCTCGAAGATGGAGGTCACCACGCCGAACTGTTCCTCACTGCGGATGAGCAGGACGATGTCGTCGGCGTAGGCGAGGACATTACCGGGGCCGAGTGCTTGCTCAAGGCGACGTAGGAGAGGGCTTGTGGCGAGGCTGAACATTGCGGCGCTGATGGCGCAGCCCTGTCTCACACCGTTCAGAAGCTGGAAGGGTTTGGTGTGGAGGCCTCCGGGTCGGACTGTCGCGTCCGCTCCGGAATAGAGGAGGAGAAACCACCCGATGAAGACCTGTGGCAGCCGCAGCGAGACCATCAGGGACACCAGGAAGCCGCGGTCTATGGTGTCGAAGGCAGACTCGAGGTCGGTGGAAATGACGGCTAGCGGCGAGCCGGTCCTCACAGCCGCGTCGACCTCGTCGCGCACACGCGAGATGTTCCAAGAAGGGGACCTACCGGGAACGGCATAGGTCTGGCACTGAGGTACCAGAACCGGAAGATGGGGCCGCAGACGCCGGAGGAGGACATTGCCCAGGATCCGGTAGTCCGTCGTGGGGAGCGAGATAGGCCTGTAGCCGCAAAGTCCAGGGCCGCCGTGAGACTTGGGGACCAGGCAGATGGTGCTGCGCCGTGTCGATGTAGGCAAAACCCCGCCGAGTTGGGAGGCCTCGTAGACGCGCTTGAGAGCGTTGACGAAGAAGTCCTCGTAGGCCATGTAGAACTCGCAGGGCAAGTCGTCCCATCCGGGGGCCCTTTCGAGCGGCAGGCGGCGGATGGCGGTGGCGATCTCTGTCGCGGAGATCTCGGGGCGGAGCAGGGGATCGTCATCTTCGAGGATGAGGGGGGGTCGTTGTCCCCTGGATGAATTCTGTAGCGGCGTTGGAGTCGCACGACTGGCTGGCGAAGCGGCGTTGTAGGATAGAGTAGACCTTGCGTCGTAACTCCGTGCCCTCGATGATGTTTCCTTCTTCATCGCGGAAGTTCGTCCTTGCAGGCCGGCACACACGAAGGGTGCGCCCAAGGTTGGGCAGTGATGGATAGTCCGCTTCCGTCGACGCAGCTTCGAGCCTGGCCTGCAGGAACCGCCTGGCCCGGACGATGTGGTCGTCGTCAGCGACGCGAGGGACGTTGAGGGATCTCACCTCTGCCAGCAGGTCAGTCTTGATTGAAGACTAGCTTCTCCACAGATCTTCGCCGGTCATATCCGCGATTGCTGTTGAGGTTATTTCGATGATCGTTGCCAGATGTTCGACAACGAGCCCCGAGCGTAGCATTGCAGCCACGCAGGGTTTTCGAGGTGAAGGAGGCACTCCGAGCTGAAGAAGGACAGCTCGATGGTCCGATAGCCTGTAGTGGATGGTACTGTACTGGACGACACGATCCGCGAAGCTCGAAGGGAGAAGGATCCTGTCCAGACGAGAGGCGTCAACACGGCTCCCGTAGCTGGCCACTCTGGTTGGAATGTGAGTGGCGTCGAAGAGGATGGCCACATCGACGAGGGCTGCTGATCCAGTAGCTCGGAGAGGGCCTCCACCGAGCCGGATGCTGTGTCGTTCGTGCTTTCCTCGTTGATGTTGAGGTCGCCCAACACCCACGAGTTCTCCTGGACCGCGGTGGCTGCGATGATCTGCAGCTGCTGGTGCCGCTCGCGAGGAATATGAGAGAGGTGGCAGTTGATAACGCTCACTTCCTGGCCGTGGACGTCGAGGGAGACAATGGAGATGTGGCCAGGCCACAGGATGCGCTGCCCCAGGACTGCGACCCCCGGGGCGAAGATGCAGGCGAGGCCCGAACCCCTGATGGCTGTAGGAGGCACGACTGCGGCGAGGTAGCCTAGGCAGAGATCTTGAATAGTGTCCAGGGACGAGGTGTTGGTCTCCTGGACAAAGGCGACGTCTATGCGATGTTGTCTCAGGAAGTGGCAGAGCTCAATGCTCCTCTCGCGAGCGGCGAGCCCGCGGACGTTGATGGAAGCCAGACGGAAGCTCATTGGGAGCTCTTCGTCTGGGCCCGAACGGCCAGGAGGTGATTATAGAGAGCTGTCTGCGTAGCGGGCAGGCAATCCAGCAGCTTTTGGGAAACACTGTGGAGCCCGATCTTTTGGGCTCTCCCCATCTTCTCAAGGAGGTTATGTAGGCCAGGGACTGAGACTAGGGCTTCCATGATTTCACCCTTATCTAGACCAAGATGTTCTGCTTCTTCAAGGGGGGAGTTGGGGATGCTTTCGAGCAGCTCCTTTAGTTGCTGCCGAGTTTTGGGTCCGCCTCTAGAGGGTATAGAGACCTGGGTCTCATCTTCTACCCCTGAGATGGCCTCAATTTGCACGAATTTAGTTTTATCCTGCTGAGGGGCTGACTTTTGTGCAACCGCAGGAGATGGAGTAGATGCAATAGTGCCTGAGGTTACCGCAGGAGCAGTAGCCACAGTTGAAGACGCAGGAGAGGCGGGGGTTGGCTGTCCAGTGGGCGCGGTGACAGGTGTGGCTACGTTGGAGGGCGCTTGCCCGGAGACTTCTGCAGGCGTCTTCAGGGGGCAGTTGGCTCTACGGTGTACCTGCCTCTGGCACCGTGAGCATTTAACTCCATAGGAGAGGAATAGATCAGAATTTGATCATAGAACCTTCTTGAAAAATCAAGAAATGGATATTTAAGGCCAAATTTACGTAAATACAGTGAACATGTGAAAAAATAATACGTAGTTGGCAATTTTTGATTCGTCCAGAAAATAGGTTGGATAAATATCAGGGAAAAAGTTAAATCAATGTTTAGTTGATTTCCTTTCCATTAGATGGCGTTCTGCCATCGAAAAACAGATCATGTGAGAGGTCAGGATATGTATTTTTTGTTTTTAATCTAAATACACCTATCCCCCGATTTACACGGTAAATACGTTCCTGAGAAAAACGTGTAAATCGGGGGATAGGTGTACACAGAAATAAAAATAAAATGCATTGACAGGTTAAAATATGTAGTCAGCACATAAGCTCGGGATTCCTTGTGAGATGTGTACACAGCGCATGTGTTCAATCACAGTAGCATTTAGTATAGTGCGATAAAAACAAAAAAAAAAATAACTTATTTGGAAAACCGTGTAAAAGCGAAAACGTGTAAAACAAGTACCGTGTAAATCGGGGGATAGGTGAATATCAATAAATATGGTTTAAAATATGAGTGGTAGACAGATATTTCCCCCCATCAAACTAAGTATTTAAATGTTTGATAAGTTTATTTCCAAGCTACGAGTCAATGACTCATAACTAAACCCCATCTAGCGTGGCTAAAAAACTCATGTAGAGGTCAAGATATATCTTTTTTTGTTTTTAATCTAAATATATCGGTCAATATGGTTTAAAATTTAAGTTGTAGACAGATTTCTCCATCACAAATTAAGTATTTAAATGTTTAATAAGTTTATTTCCAAGCTACGAGTCAATGACTCATAACTACACCTCATCTAGCGTGGCTAAAAAACTCATGTAGAGGTCAGGATATCTCTTTTTTTTTTGTTTTTAATCTAAATATATCAATCAATATGGTTTGATATTTGAGTGGTAGATAAATTTCTCCATCAAATTAAGTATTTAAATGTTTAATAAATTTATTTCCAAGCTACACGGGCCAGTGACTCATAACTACACCCCATCTAGCATGGCTAAACCGCCCTGAGAGGAAGGAGGTCCTCGAGATACTCTCGCCTGAACATAAGAATATTCTGTGCGAATTCCTCAACATTGCCATTGAGCATGTTAAGGACAAGAACTGAGCAATAAGCAAGGGCCTGTCCACACTCAGGACGGCTTGTAGCTCCTGATAAGATCCAGACGTCTCTTCAGAGAAGGCTTCGTCTGATGTAAATATTTTCTATTTTTATTACAATACTGTATTTTAATTTTTCTCTAAATTTATTATTTCGCTATTAACTAGAAGTTAATAAAGTTGTTAATTGTCTATCGTGGATAAAAAGCTTATATAGAGGTAAGGATATGTCTTTTTTTATCTAAATATATCGGTCAATAAGATTTAAAAGTTGAGTTGTAGACAGATTTCTCCATCAGAACTAAGTATTTAAATGCTTAATAAGTTTATTTCCAAGCTATACGGGCCAGTGACTCATAACTACACCCCATCTAGCGTGGCTAAAAAACTCATGTAGAGGTCAGAATATGCCTCTTTAAATCTAATTATATCAATCAATATGGCTTAAAATTTGAGTTGTAGACAGATTTCTCCATCACAAATTAAGTATTTAAATGTTTAATAAGTTTATTTCCAAGCTACGGGCCAGTGACTCCCAAACTACACCCCATCTAGCGTGGCTAAACCGCCCTGAGAGGAAGGAGGTCCTCGAGATACTCTCGCCTGAACATAAGAAAATTCTGTGCGAATTCTTCAACATTGCCATTGAGCACGTTAAGGACAAGAACTGAGCAATAAGCAAGGGCCTGTACACACTCAGGGCGGCTTGTAGCACCTGATAAGATCCAGACGCCTCTTCAGAGAAGGCTTCGTCTAATGTAAATATTTTCTATTTTTATTACAATACTGTATTTTAATTTTTCTCTATATTTATTATTTCGCTATTAACTAGAAGTTAATAAAGTTGTTAATTGTCTATCGTGGCTAAAAAAGCTTATGTAGAGGTCAGTATAGGTATTTTTTGTTATTAATCTAAATATGTCAATCAATATGGTTTAAAAGTTGAGTTGTAGACAGATTTCACCATAAAACTAAGTATTTAAATGCTTAATAAGTTTATTCCCAAGCTACACGGGCCAGTGACTCATAACTACACCCCATCTAGCGCGGCTTAAAAAGCTCATGTAGAGGCCAGTATAGGTATTTTTAATATAAATATATCGGTCAATATGGTTTGAAATTTGAGTTGTAGACAGATTTCTCCATAAAACTAAGTATTTAAATGCTTAATAAGTTTATTTCCAAGCTACGAGTCAATAACTCATAACTACACCCCATCTAGCGTGGCTAAAAAAGCTCATGTAGAGGTCAGTATAGGTATCTTTTGTTATTAATCCAAATATATCAATCAATATGGTTTAAAAGTTGAGTTGTAGACAGATTTCACCATCAAAACTAAGTATTTAAATGTTTAATAAGTTTATTTCCAAGCTACACGGGCCAGTGACTCCAAACCACACCCCATCTAGCGTGGCCGTTAATAGATATTTGGTTTTAATCTCCCTTCTCTAATCACGAGGGTCTTGCGTGCAACGTCCTCACAGGAAGCCGGTTAATTTGGCTTGGTCCTTAGCACAGTGCTGCAATCATCACAATTCTGTGCCGTGCGCATGTTTATTTGCAACCGGAGATTAACTAATCTTTGAAATATGCCTGCGCCTAAATTGCTTGAGCCATATTAAAGCTCTCTCTCTCTCTCTCTTTCCTTTTTTTTACCCTTTTGGTTTATTACCTAGCACGATATGGACTTCTCTGGAACCTTCATTGTAGGAGTTTTACTTGGATTAAATTGTTGTTAACTTGATTGGATTCGTTCGAATAATTTTACATATTCTCTTTTTGAATTATACTTTTACAAGAGTTTAACTTGTGAAATAGCTAGACCAATTCTATATGGTCAAAAGTATAGATACAAATCTAGGAAGAGATGATAGCTGATACGGTAACAAGTTTCTTTATTCTTCTTTTTTTTTCTTATCTCCACTCAATCAATCATGACTGGGTGAAGTAGAATGCCTCTGTCTTTGTCATTAAGTTCTTTAATAAAAAGGTAGAAGCTTGGCGAGATTTCGGAAAATAACGTCCTTTAACAGTCTGAATACGAATACATATTCATATATATTGATGATTGGATCGTAAAAAAGGACTATCATGCTGTAAAACTATTCTTGAACAAGAAAATAAGTCACAATTTGGATTATAGATTATAAACACAAGGTAATAAGACCAAATGTGATAACAGTGTTGTTACCGAAACGTCGCACACTTTTTATTTATGGTCTTATTAATTTGTGTTTAATTCTTGAACAAATTGAGTAAAACTTACTTGATTGTAAGTACGAAAACTTATCACGTGTCACTATCAGAACCTATAGACATGGGAGTAAGTTCAATTCAAAGAAGACCAATTGAAAAAGAGAGAGGGATTGAGAGATTGAAACTATTTTGTTTCAATGTCCATATAATATTATATAAAGTTAAATACAGAATAAATATGAATAAATAAGATTAAATAAGGATAAATATCTATATTAATAAAATTGAAATTTCATAAGTGTTGTTCGCTAAAAACTTTCGTTACAATGCATCAATTTCAACCAGATTTTCAACATTTATGTAAAACGAGATGGAGCAGGTTTTGCTTAACATCAAAATATATTTCCTAACATTAACATGCGTAACTTCGGTGTTATCGATTAAATACAAAAAAAAAATCAACAGAGTCAATTTTATTTATATATAAATACAAAAGAAAATTCAACAGAGTTAATTTTTTTACATACTAGCTAATAATCTCAATCTAAAAAAATATTCAAAACAAGCAATTTTAAGATAACACCATATGTAAAACAGTCGGCCAAGAAAACAACAACGATATTACATCTTTCTCACATATTCACAAACAATCTTGATTAATAATTAAAACTAATCTTTAACATTGTTTATTATACTTCATAATATATAATATTCGTTAGGCAAACTTTCACTCGGATAAAACCCGGGCGAAGCCGGGTACACATCCGCTAGTAGATAAATAAATGTAAAATATAATGAGAGGGAGAACTGACCAACTGACAACATTACAATTAAGAGGAAAAACTTTCTAATTTTAAATAATTGTCTTAATGTAAATTGTGTAGAAAACGTTAAAAAAACTCCACGCCAATATATCGAGAAGAAAATGTTTAATTAATAAATGAGAATTTTTCCGAAATTAAATCAAATTAGAAATCGATTTTATTACAAATAGGTTCTTTACTAATTTCCAATTATCATAATTTTAGGAGAGTGAAAACATTTTCCTCCCTAATTGATTATTTAATCAAATTAGATCTCTCGAACATTAATAGATTCGAGGAGATTTTTGGAAAATTCCACAAGGCATTAAAAAACATGGAATCATCGAGCTAATTCTTATCTCTCTAATTCGGGTAAATTTTTGACATGTGCATATTTAGCAAATTGAATAATTTCTGGGAGTCACCCAAGCAGAAGATTCTATTTAAGTTTATTTAAAATATTTCATTTTACCCCTGTAGGGGATCTTAATTTATCTAAAGACGCAAAACGCTTAATTTTCCCGACAAAATATATTTTAGATTAAGAAAAAGGCATTTATTGATCGTGTAACTAAAATTTACTGATGGCTTGAGCTATCTGTTAGAAAAATATCAATTATTCGTTGATTTTTTTAATTATTCCAGAATTTTCTAAATACCCATTTTTGATTCATCAATAAAAGCTAACCAAGTACGCTTTTCGGGCTGTTGGCCCTTATCAACGTGTTGCAAGCATTACATTTTCTTAAAATATTAACTTTGTTTTTAACGATGGAATCTCGTTCGGAAAAGATAACTCAACGACCAAAAAATTGATCATTTAGTCATGTCGAAAAATCATAAAACAGATATTTATGGCTTGAATTGCGTGAAAACGCCGAACAGTATGAAAATAAGAGTACAAAGTTAAATTGAACAGGAATCGGGTGTATGAATTGAGAAAATATCTATTCAAACGATCAGAAGATGCCTTTTTCTTAAATTATCCTCCTGATCCCAGTACAAATTCACTTTTGTACGGTTTTCTAAAATATTTTAGAGCCTACAATAATTTCTACCAACGACATATCAACAACAACAACAAAAAGCCTTTATTTAGGGCCTCTCGCCCTATACAGGAATCGCCAGTTGACAAGGGATGGGGAGAACACTGTGTGGCCTTTTTCCGGGATATAGTCTTGTGGAATCCAAATATCGCCATCGCTATATACCTATTCTTTTATATTTCATTAATTAGTGCCGGAAATGAAGGACAAAGTTGCCCCGTTTTATCATTTAGTTTTCGTCTTTCCTCAGACAAAGCAGCACAGTCAAATAAGTAGTGCAACATCTCCGTTGTTATTCCTGATCCACAGAAAGTGCATTTCAAGTCTTCACGCCTCAATAAAATCAGATGGCCAACGACATATCTATATATATATTTTATATGTTTTAATTAGTTATCATTGTGGTATACAAAAGAGAGATATTGAGATAGAAATTGATTCAGCTTTTCTTTATGAATCAAGAATGAGTAGTTGGGGCCAATTCTGAAATAATTTTGAATCAACTATTAGTATATATATGTTATATTAAAATATTTTATTTGATATTATGTTATATTAAAGTATTATATTTTATTTAAAGTTATATTTCATAGATAAAATACTCTGCTAAATCGACCGCCAGAGGTCACGCTTTCCCTATAAAAACTCGTTGTTCTTCCCCGTTGCCAAAAGTTCCAACGGGAGCTCGAAAGATTCTAGCCAGACTCCTGATCGCTGATGATCACCTATTTTTGAAGCCTTGGGTGCTTTGGAGCTCTAGGTGTGTTTGGCGCTTCCTTGGTTCCCTCGCAAGCGGCGCGCTGTTACCAGATGCAGCGGGCTGTTTGCATGTGTTGTTCCTGTGTTCAATTGTGCCTTAAAATGCTTCCAGACTAGCATGTAGAAGGCGGATTAATTGATACTATGTTCTTCCCCGTTGCCGGCTAAAACCTTTGTACATTATGTAAATAATCTTTTGTTTTCCTTATTCTACACGCCTTAAGCCAGGCATTACTTTTTATCAAATTATGTTATTTTATATATTCCTTTAGTTCTATTAAATTACTGAATAAAATTATTTTTATTATCATACTTTCAAGATTTAACCACGACTGCATCACCAATACCATATAGTACTAAGGAGAACCAATAAATAACTCCATTACAATAATCCTCAACATGATCCAAAATACAAGCAGAAAATCTCTCTCTTTTCTTCTAATAAGATATATTTATTTTGACTCACAAATAGCCATCAGTAACTTTTAATTGCACGATAGGAAATGTATTTTTTTCTTGATACAATTTCAAATTTAGCATTTAGAAAGAATGAGAAGAGATTTGAAAAAAAATCAAGAAAAGCCAACCACGAACGAGTTTCGGGATATTGGTCCTTGATTTATCAAGAAAATGGGTTGGCCAAATATCAAGAAACAAGTTAAATCAACATTTAGTTGATTTCTGTTCCACCAGATGACGCTTCGCCATCTGAAAAAAGAAAGCTCATCTTAGTGGTCAGGATATACCTAATTTATTTTTAATATCAACACCTGATCTTTTTTTTTTATTTTTCACACATATAAATATATAGAAGCGCCCATTGTTTCTATGGATTAATTTCCTCCCGGCAAATTTTCCATCTATATCCTTATATCTATAAAAATGAAATGCGAAATCGATGTTTGTTATCGCATCACGCAAAATCTACTGACTCAATCATTATGGAATTTCGCATGTAGGTAGCTGAAGATTTCGTTTAACATATAGGCTATTCAAAAAACGAAAAGGTTTAATGTGCTATTTTTAAAAAATGTTAAACCAAAATTCCTTAGCTCAAGCCTTTTACCGCTTGGCGGCGCACTGGTCGCGACGATAAATGAATTTGATTGGTTAATAATTTTACACGTTGTTTGTTTTTAATTTGTAATTTTACCCGATTAATGTGTCTTTAAAAGGTAAGATTATTTTTATAAATTTAAACTCTTTGAAAATAATTTTAATCGATCATTATCAAATACATACGCCCCCGGAACCTGGGTTAATTAAAACTGTATTGTGAAATTTCGCACGTAGGGAGTTGAGGTTTTGGTTTAACATTTAGGCTAAAAGCACAAAAATTGCATTTCGAAAAACTTTCTTTTCCTTTTTAGAAGGTAGATTTTATTTAATCATTTAGTAATATTTTTTTCAATTTAAATTAATTGGAATTATTATTTATTTCGCAGCTTATTCATATATTTTGCTTCGTTTAATTTTAATTAGTGTAAATATAACGATCTACATTTTTAAAGATAAGTGTACTATTTTATCTCATAAGGTATATTATTTTTAGAACAGTATTCTATTTTTTTTCTTTCTTATATTTAGAGTGCGTATAAATTTTATTAAAGTTGTAAAAAGTATATTTATTGAAAAAAGTATGTTTTACAATAAAACTTGCTACATATATTTTACTATATGTTTGTTCCATGTAATATGTTTATGCTCTAATAGCATTTATATTGTAAGCAGCAGCTATGAATTTTCAGTAACTGCTTTATTTAAGGGTTGGCTAAACATTTTTTTTCTGTCATTGGTTTAGGTAGGGTTTATGTTTATCTGCTTCACAATATATAACTACTCATATATATTTATATGGTACAACCATATTTTTATATGAATGCATTTAGATATATATATATATATATATATATATATATATATATGCAAATATACTCATTTATATAAATAAATATACAATCAGCGATCGATTGGTGCATAATTTTACGTTATGTTTGTTTCTAGACTAAATTTATTCAAATCAAGATAGCTTTTTTTTTTGCTTTTAAAAGTAAGTATAATATATTTAACGTTTCATAATACTTTTCAAATTAAAGTCTTTGGAAACAATATTGCTTTTTTCCTATCCTGCAGGTCAACAGTGCACTGCAACATGCTATCATAACTCTGGCTTTTGGCATTGATATTTATTTATTGTGAAAGTACTGTTTGCTACCTTAAGCTCTGGAGAAATTATAATGTAGATCCATCCTGTGGAAATCACACCATAGTAAAAAAGAACGCATGTAGCTGGTAGCAAATTTTGTGCCCTGTGTGAAGCTAGCGTTCAAATTTAATTTTTTAGAAAGATATTTCTATTGTTGGCCTTATTTTCACTTGTCCTGACCCATATAGGGTTAATTAATAACTCATTTGACATTTTACCTTTATTTATGGTCTTGGCCATATATATGTAAAGCTTTTTAGGTAAAAAAGAATTGAGGTATATTTTGAAATATAGATAAAAATCACAAGGAAGCAAGACCAAATCCAAATAAATAAATTGTGTGTGGTTTCAGTAACAGCATTGTTACCATCTTCAGACAAAAGTACTGAATACATTCAGTAATTTTGTCTTTATAAGGTAACAATGCTGTTATTGAAACATCACACATAATTCGTTTATTTTTTATTTGGTCTTGCTTTTTTGGTATTTTTAACATTGACCTTGACTATTAGAAAATGATGCAAATTTCCTAATTATTTTATGCCATTTTAAAAAGTACATTCTTTTGTAAAAATATCTAATTTCCCACATTTTTCTAAAACTGCCAACAATAACCTAATAAAAAAAATGATCCAAGTCTGGGTATTTCAGTATTGCAGATATATTACATTTTTAAAAGTTGCTTAACTATAGATGTACATGCCGGATTAGGTGCCCTTAAAAATGTTTAATCTGGCTGTTTCTTCTTGAACTGCCGAGAGTGAAGTGGAGAAAGTGCAATTTTCTGGTTGCGAGGACCATTTCCCTTAATTCACACTAATCCTTAGATTTTTATTTTTTATTTTTTAGATACCAAAGCCCAGTTTGGTTATTTGCACTCACTGGAGGGGTTTGACTTTTTCAAGAATCAGGGGCCATTGGGGCAATTTTTTTTTTTCAGAACAAATTCCCCAAAACTGGATTCGATGATCCCGGGTCGTGGTTTTTAAAAATCAACAGTTTAGACCACTCATCCAAAAATGCGCTCTATTCATTAGATGTGTTTGTGAAATTGATCTTATATTTCAGATTATTTTTACCAGCATTTTTAATTTTGATATTTGCAGTTTATCTCCATTGTGCTGAAAGAAAATTCTTTACTTTAAGTTTTAAAACAGTTGGGGGCTCTATTCATTCAAGAGTAAACCCCACTCGAACAATACCCGGGCGAAGCCGGGTCCATTTATCTATATAGGCTCAATTTATTGGGCAGTTTTTTTCAACCAAATTAGACTTTTTTTTTTAGGCCTTCTTCCATTGTCTTTTTTTTTTTTGTTTTTATGTTTTGCTGTCATTTGTTTAGGTAGTATTTAGATTTATCTGCTTCATAATATGTAGCTGCTCATATATATCTATGTATGTTCTACTCATATTTATTGTGCATATTTTTTCAGCTAATTATACTTTTTTTTTTTTTACGTCTTCTTCCATTTGATTTTTTTTAATCAGTTGTTTTACGTTTTCAATGAGTTTTATGCATTTTTCCCTCCTTTCAGATTATTTCTATGCTTTTTTTTTATTTTGGCCTTAGTCATGAGTCGCGCTTATTTTAATACACTATTTTTGAATTTTTTTCTTCAATCTCAGTCCTTGATGTTTTACATTTTTCAGTTATCCTTATTTTTATTTTTACTAATGCTTTGTGTTTGTAGGTATGCCAAGCCATAGTAGAAGCAATCTTTCTCAGCGTTCCAATAGCTCTAGGGATCAGCATGCTTCAGGGTCAAACATTGCAAGTAGTTGGTGTGCATCTTGAGTCTCCCTGTTTCTCGCATGGGCAACTCTATGTAGCATGCTCCCGTGTTTCCAGCCCTTAAAATTTATTTGTCTTTAGTTCTACTTTTAGCAAGACACGCAATATTGTTTATCAGGGGGCTTTGATATAGATTTTGACAATTTTGAAAGAGATTTCTTCGAATAATGATTTTGGGAAGCTTGACTTTTGTAACTACATAATTTGTGAATAATTTGTTATCATTATTGCTCTACTGTAGTTTCATCAATAAAGCTTTTTTTAATTTATTTTAATTTAATTTTTTCACATTTAATTCATTTACATAACTCTATTCTTGAAAATTGTTTTTTTTATTTTTTTTTTATGGTATCAACATTTCTGGTTCAATTAAGGTTTTTGTTAGCCTGCAACACACCTTATCATAGCTCATTGCATTTATCAGGATAACTTTGCTGTTTTGATTTTTACACCATTAGTATTTTCATGCCTCTATAATATTATATTTGTTTGCAGAATTTTATAGACGATTTGGTTTGGGTTATATACATTAAGAATTTGTAAAAATATAAAGTCAAAGTTTTACAACAAAAAAAAATTTAGGAACACCATTTCTCTCCCATTTAATTTAATGATGCTTCATTTATGATTTTTAGAATTGCATTATTTTTATGCATATTATTTTTGAAATTTGTGTTAGCAAGACATGGAATATTGTTAAGTTAATGTAATATTAACATAAACTTTAACAACCCGTGAAGCGTTAGCTCCAGTCTTTTACCGCTGGGGGCAGCACTGTTAGAGCTAATAAATGCTTTCGATTGGTGCTTACTTTTACATGCTGTTTGTTTTTAGAATAAATAAATACACACCAAGTTAGCATTTTTTCATGCTTCAAAAGTTATGATTATATTTTTAACGTTTCGTAATACTTTTAAAATTGAAGCCGGAAATCATATTGCTTTTTTCCATCCTGCAGGTCTACATTACACTGCAACAGCTATCATAACTCTGGCTTTTGGCATTGATATTTATATAATGTGAAAGTACTGTTTGCTACCTTAAGCTCTGGAGAGATTATAATGTGTCTACAGATCCATCATGTGGAAATCACACCATAGTGAAAATGCATTTAGCTGGTAGCAATGTATCACATTTGTAGACATGTGGTGCGCTTACAGTAAAAGCAGTCGCTACCTACCCACCATGGTTATCATGGCCTGTACCACGCGTACTAGGGATAATTAAAAAAAAAAGGAAGCAAGACCGAATACAAATAATTACATTATGTGTGGTTTCAGTTACATTTTGGCTATCTTCAGACAAAGGTACTGAATACATTCAGTAATTTTGTCTTTATATGGCAACAATGCTGTTACTGAAACATCACACATATATATATATTTTTTTTTATTTGGTCTTGCTTTTTTTGGTATTTTTAAAATTGCCCTTGACTATTAGAAAATTATGCAAATTTCCTTTTTATTTTATATACCATTTTAAAAATTATATTATTTTGTTAAAATATCCAATTTCCCACACTTTTCTAAAACTGCAACAATAAATAATACAAAATTCTTCCGAGTCCAGGTATTTCAATATTGCAGAAATATATTACATTTATAAAAGTTGCTTAACTATTTAGATATGTAAATGCCGGATTAGGTGCCCTTTAAAATGTTTGCTCTGGCTGTTTCTTCTTGGACAGCCGAGAGTGAAGTGACAAAGTGAAATTTTCAGGTTGTGCCGACCATTTTCCTTTATTCAAACTAATCATTAAATTTTTTTTTTTAATTTTTAAGAATAAAAGCCCAGTTTGGTTACTTGCACTCACTGGAGGGGTTGGACTTTTTCAAGAATCAGGAGCCATTGGGGCATTTTTTTTTTTTCAAAACAAAGTGTCTAAATCTGTATTCAATGATCCCGGGTCATGGTTTTTAAAAATTAACAGTTTAGACCACTCCTCCAAACAGCACTCTATTCAATAGATGTGTTTGTGAAATGGATCCTATATTTCAGATTTTTTCGCAAGCATTTTCGATATTGCTGTTTGCAATTTATCTCCATTTTGCTGAAAGAAAATTCATTACATTGAGTTTACAAACAGTTGGGGCCTCCATTCATGAGTAAACCTCGCTCGAACACTACACAGGCGAAGCCGGGTCCAGTCGGGTAAAACCCGGGCGTTGCCCGGGCCACTCGGCTAGTAAATATATATATATATATATATATATATATATATATATATATATATATATATATATATATATATATAAATGAGTTAAACAAAGCATCAAGGGCTGCGATAGATACGCAGCCCTTGATGCTTTGTTTAACTCATTTTTAAATCTTACAGGGTTTTTCAATTGATATATATATATGACAAAAACAACAGAGAAAAAATAAAAGATAAGTGGGTCATAAATATATATTAAAAAATAATTAAAGCATATCCTAACCAGGTTTACATGTGCTTTTTAGATGGCAGAGCGCCATCTGGTGGAACAGAAATCAACTAAACAATGATTTAACCTGTTTCGTGATATTTGGCCAATCCAATTTCTTGATTAATAAAGAAAAGCTATCGACGAACGCGTTTTGAGCTGTTGGCGCTTGTCAGCGTGGAGCAAGATGTACCACTGCGACCAAAAATGATTTTTGTTCCCAGAGGCTTCTTGAGAAACCAAGAAATGGGTATTTAAGGCCAAATTTGCGTAAATACGCTTTTATATAGAATACTAGACGCCGACCCGGGCTTCGCCCCGGGATTGACCCGTGTGCATATCTACCCGAGTGATATATATTTAGATAAGATTTTTTTTTAAATAATTGTTTTTACTCAAGGGAATGTTTGTAGTCTAGTACGTTGATATAATCAATCTATCTGAATATTAGGAAAGGTCAGGTAATTTTTTTGTAGGGTGATGCTCTGAAAAAGAACGCTATACCACTTTATCACTAAACAAATTGGCGAGTCAAAAATAAGCAACCTAAACAATCCACCATTAGCTTTGCAAGATAAGAACAGAAATAGAGAAATGCATGCAAAATTTTCAACACAAATCAAAATCTTTAATCCTCATTATTTTTTTTTTTTTGCTTATCCCTAGTACACGTGGTACAGGCCATGATAATCATGGTGGGTAGTTAGCGACTGCTTTTTACTGTAAGCGCACCACATGTCTACACATGTGAAAGCAGTTCGACTTTGCACTTACAAATGTGCCAGAGCCCCGTTTGGTTACTTGCACTCGCTGGTGGGGTTGGACTTTTGCAAGAATCGGGGGGGCTATTGGAGCATTTTTTTTTTAAACAGAAAAAAGTGTCCAATGCGGGGATCGAACCCAGGTCGTAGTGGTCGTATTTTGTTTCTATTACATTACATGGAATAGTTTTTTTTTTTTCTAATAAAATTTACTGACCTCTTTGTTCACTGAAACTGAAACAATGTGTATGTTAGACCACTCTTTGTTCAACCTTACACATTGTTTAGGTCTCTTATTAGGTGCAAGATGTATACTTATGCTAAAATGGTAATTTGGGTAAACATAGGTAAATTCATGTTGGGCAGTATTGTTCAGCAAGCCAACACAGATATAACATTACGGTATGAAGCAAGTTGTGCTAAAACTAATATTTCCAATCAAATTATCAAAAAATAACACATACTATGTAATATAAACACATGTATGTAAAATAAACACAATAAAATAACCAATAATTAAAAACCATAAATTTTTCTAACACAGTATACTTCTTAAGTAAGAATACCTTACCATGAAGGTTGAAAACCCTACACATTGAAACATGTGAAAAATGTAGCATGTGTGGTGTATGATGGGCTTGAAGAGAAAATATTTAAAAAAGATATTTATTGAAACTTTTGTAATACCACACAAAATATGCATATTTACAGTTACAACTTGTCTAGCACCAAAAGATGTCATTTGGAATATAGAGTTATATCTACGGATATGCAGCAAGAAGGACTTCGATAGAGGATGTAGGCCAGAGAGCAAAGAGAAAATAGGTTCTGGAGGGGACTCAATAGCAAGTAGAGAAACTCTACCTTGTTTACAACAGAGGCCAAAGGGTTCATCTCTAAATCTCAAAGCAGAGCAAAACTGGCATACCCGAGACATTTGGCCTATATCGACAGATGAATCAGCTGTATAATCAATATGGGTATTATACTGCAAACCTGAAAACGGCTTATGAGTCCAAAGCTGAATACGCTGAACAGGAACTTGCATAGTTTTTGCAGCTGCGACGCGGGCTTCAGAATACCTAAGACGGCGAAGCGCACGACGCGTCTCACTTTGAAGTGGTGGCTCAATAGCTATAGCATTCCTATATCTCCTGGAAGCAGCCGTATTCCTACCAATTAAAGGTCGGCTGCGGCGAGGCATATTCTGAAAAAAAATATTGAGATTAATAACAAAAGCTTAAAAACCAGCAATTTATAAACAAAGCATAAAAAATACCTGTCTTTTTGAGGTAAAAATCAAAATTCCTAAATTTTTTCTTCAAAATAACCTCCTAGATATGTTAAAAAGATTATAAAAAACTAAAAGCATAATATTAAAGCTAAAAAATTAATGTACAAAACCATTTATCATTAAAAAGCCTCAAAAATAGACCAACCGCAGGACACGGCAATGAAAAAGCATGCTTTTTTGAGGAAAAAAATAGAAATAAGAAAAATAAGAAATAAGAAATAAGAAAAAAGCATGCTTTTTCTTCAAAATAACCTTCCAGATATGTTAAAAAGATTATAAAAAACTAAAAGCATAATATTGAAAAAAAAAAAAGCTAAAAAATTAATGTACAAAACCATTTATCATTAAAAAGCCTCAAAAATAGACCAACCGCAGGACACGGCAATGAAAAAGCATGCTTTTTTGAGGAAAAAAATAGAAATAAGAAAAATAACAAATAAGAAAAAAGCATGCTTTTTCTTCAAAATAACCTTCCAGATATGTTAAAAAGATTATAAAAAACTCAAAGCATAATATTAAAAAGCTAAAAAATTAATGTACAAAACCAGTTATCATTAAAAAGCCTCAAAAATAGACCAACCGCAGGACACGGCA
Organism: Cordylochernes scorpioides; assembly: GCA_030710605.1. Lineage (NCBI taxonomy): Eukaryota > Metazoa > Arthropoda > Arachnida > Pseudoscorpiones > Chernetidae > Cordylochernes > Cordylochernes scorpioides. The sequence continues at coordinate 90,789,587 of CP092874.1, read as the reverse complement.
ATGAAAAAGCATGCTTTTTTGAGGAAAAAAATAGAAATAATTTTCTAAAATACAAAATACAACCCCTATATGTTAAAAAAAACTATAAATAATCTAAATATAAAATACTTAAATAAAATACTTAATACTTAAATAAAATTTTGAAAAAGGACCTCAAAAAGACAAATAAATGAATCTGTTAAAGAAATCCCTCGCTTATTTAAAAATATAAATAACCTATTTTTTAGATACAACCCATATATGTAGAAAATATAATAAATAAACTGTATTTAAAAGATAAAAGCAATAATTAAAAAACTCCATAAGAAAATTTAAAAAAGGACTTCAATAAATAAATACCAAATATTTCGAATTAGAGCAGTTATTTTAAACGGCGAATTAGATCAGTTAAATCTAAAAATGAAAATATATATATAAATAAATAAAACATACAAAATATTTCAAGAGCAGTTATTAAGCTACGCTTGGCATCATAATGTTCGCATGTAAAGCTATTTCAGGCCTTACATATTTCTAACAACCTTTTTGAAATAGGTTTTTGAAACATGGAAATGAAAATATATATATAAATAAATAAAACATACAAAATATTTCAAGAGCAGTTATTAAGCTACGCTTGGCATCATAATGTTCGCATGTAAAGCTATTTCAGGCCTTACATATTTCTAACAACCTTTTTGAAATAGGTTTTTGAAACATGGAAATTATAATACTTCAAATAAATAGAAATAGAGTGAACACAAATAAAACATACCAAATATTTCGAATTAGAGCAGTTATTTTAAACGGCGAAGTAGCGGAAAGTAGCGGAAAGTAAACACTTTTGAAAGTATAAATACTTTTACTCTGTTGAATTTTTTTTGTATTTTATCGATAACAGCAAAGTTATGTATTTTAAAGTTAGGAAAAATATTTTGATGTTAAGCAAAACCTGCTCCATCTCGTTTTACATAAATGTTGAAAATTTGGTTGAAATTGATGCATTGTAACGAAAGTTTATAGTGATGTACTCTTATGAAATTTGCATTTTATTAATATAGATTTTAAAAGAAAAACATCACACAAATGGAGCTAGAAAGAAGACTTTTCCAACATATCCACTTATATACTTCGAGAAAAACAAGCTTATCAATTAGAAAGAGGGAATCATATATCGCCGCTACTCTTTTTTATTAACGCGATTAAGGAAGCTTTCGGGCAAGCCCTTCTTCAGCTAACTATAGTGTACAAACAAGGAGAGATTATATATCGTTTTTAATATAAAATAAAATAAAAGAAAAGAAAATTACCACGCCCCTATCGCCCTCGTTTCAATAGCACCGCGTGGCCACGTCATGTCTGATCCTAACTTCAAATATAATATAGTACAAAAATATCTTAAAAGAAATTTACATAATTGAATAAATATAAAGAATCAACTATAAACAGTTCAAAGGATTTAGTGGAGACTTTTGAAGATTTTTAGGATAGAAGGGGAACGTACTGTGATGGCAACTGTATACTTTTGTTTAATGGTTTAGGGTGCTTCCTGGTTTCTATTGCTTCAAGAATGAGTCTTTGGGTTTTAGTTTTGGCATTTGTATGGAGGATTCTGGTATTATTGAAGTCTGGAGTGTGTCCGGTTTCTCTGACGTGGTCAACTATTAAGGAGTTTTTTTGACCACGTCAGAGAAACCGGACACACTCCAGACTTCAATAATACCAGAATCCTCCATACAAATGCCAAAGCTAAAACCCAAAGACTCATTCTTGAAGCAATAGAAACCAGGAAGCACCCTAAACCATTAAACAAAAGTATACAGTTGCCATCACAGTACGTTCCCCTTCTATCCTAAAAATCTTCAAAAGTCTCCACTAAATCCTTTGAACTGTTTATAGTTGATTCTTTATATTTATTCAATTATGTAAATTTCTTTTAAGATATTTTTGTACTATATTATATTTGAAGTTAGGATCAGACATGACGTGGCCACGCGGTGCTATTGAAACGAGGGAGATAGGGGCGTGGTAATTTTCTTTTCTTTTATTTTATTTTATATTAAAAACGATATATAATCTCTCCTTGTTTGTACACTATAGTTAGTTGAAGAAGGGCTTGCCCGAAAGCTTCCTTAATCGCGTTAATAAAAAAGAGTAGCGGCGATATATGATTCTCTCTTTCTAATTTGTCGAAATCCGCAAACCGTTTACCATGAAGCTTATCAATGTTTACCATTTTCAATAGGTCTTCTTTGAATTGAACTTACTCCCATGTCTATAGGTTCTGATAGTGACACGTGGTATAGCTTTCTTTATAGTTTTCATACTTACAATCAAGTATGGTTTTACTTAATTTGTTCAAGAATTAAACACAAGGTCTTCTTCTTTTTTTTTTTTTTATCTCCACTCAATCATATTAAGGTATCAAGCTTGTAAAGCTTGAGACTTTTGATGGTGTCTGTCGGGGATAATCATCATGATTGGGTGACATAAAATGCGTCTGCCATTGTCATTAGGACTGGCAGCACTACTCAGTGGCAAGCCGACTTAGCTTCAAAAGAAATGGCCGCCTCTGACATGAGGAACAGACGCCATATGCAGCCACTCCTAACATGGAGTACAAACGCTGCTCATCCTGTATCCCTGGATTAGGAGACCTTACAGGGTACTATCAGCCGGGCCAGCTGAGCCCAGGTTTTTTAGTGAGCTTGTTACTGCTCCCCCTCCTCCTTTTTCATCTGGGCTTGGGACCAGCAAAGGCGGAGTTAATAAGACCAAATTCAAATCAATAAATAGTGTGTGACGTTTCGGTAACAGCGTTGCTGATTTAGTCTTATTACCTTGTGTTTATAATCTATAATCCAAATTTTGCCATATCATTTGGATTTGGTCTTATTACCATGTGTTTATAAGCTATAATCCAAATTGTACCTTATCATTAGATTTGGTCTTATTACCTTGTGTTTATAATCTATAATCCAAATTGTACCTTATCATGGATGTGGTCTTATTACCTTGTGTTTATAATCTATAATCCAAATTGTACCTTATCATGGATGTGGTCTTATTACCTTGTGTTTATAATCCATAATCCAAATTGAACCTTATCATTTGGATGTGGTCTTATTACCTTGTGTTTATAATCTATAATCCAAATTGTACCTTATCATTTGGATGTGGTCTTATTACCTTGTGTTTATAATCCATAATCCAAATTGCACCTTATCATTAGATTTGGTCTTATTACCTTGTGTTTATAATCTATAATCCAAATTGTACCTTATCATTTGGATTTGGTCTTATTACCTTGTGTTTATAATCTATAATCCAAATTGTACCTTATCATTTGGATTTGGTCTTATTACCTTGTGTTTATAATCTATAATCCAAATTGTGCCTTATCTTCTTGTTCAAGAATTGTCTTCCAGTAGTCCTCAATTTACGATCCAATCATCAATATATATGAATATGTATTCGTATTCAGACTGTTAAAGACGTTATTTTCCGAGATCTCGTCAGGCTTATACCTTTTTATTAAAGAAACTTAATGACAAAGACAGACGCATTCTACTTCACCCAGTCATGATTGATTGAGTGGAGATAAGAAAAAAAGAAGAATAAAGAAACTTGTTACCGTATCAGCTATCATCTCTTTCTAGATTTTCATCTATACTTTTAACCATATAGACTTGGTCTAGCTATTTCACAAGTTAAACACATCTATGGTAAATTTTGAAGATTTCATGACTCTCTTGTCAACATCATGAAATCAAAGGTAGAATTTAACAGATATTAAATTAAAAGCTAATATAATGCTAACACCTTTACAATCTTAAAGATAAGAGGCTGCCTGTCCGGCATTCATATTTCTTGAAAATAAAGATATTTCGCCCATTAAATTTTTTTATTACCTCGACGTTTCGACAAAAATCTTTTGTCTTCATCAGGAGCAAACAAATGTTTAATTTTTGTTTGCTCCTGATGAGGACAAGAGATTTTTGTCGAAACGTCGAGGTAATAAAAAGATTTACTGGCCGAAGTATCTTTATTTTCAAGAAATACCTTTCCAATCATAAAGCAATAACGCGTCATATATACTGTATATAGCAAACGAAAACATTAAGACGTCAATGCTTCTATCACACATAATTCAAATAAAATGTATTTATTAACAAAAGCACGACCATCTTCAGAATAGAGTTTGTTTGAATTTTTTATAGCTTCTGGATGCCTTAAAAATTAAAATAGATATATTCCATAAAATAGTTAAATTACAAACCAATTTAAAATTTTCAGTCATAAATATCCACGCTGCGCGCGTTTGTTTTTGTAAATATTTCTGGTAGGATAAAGTTGATATTATAGTAAGCCCGTTGTTGAGCGATTAAGCTTTAAAGCTAGCGTTTATTAAATAAAAAAGATACTCATTGTGAGAATATATTTTTAATTTTAATATTTTTTCACAATTTTATCATGAATAAAGATCAATTTTATAAATCTACACAATAAAAATGAAAAAAATATTTTAATACACAATAATCAAATTCAAAATTTTGCAGAAGATTGTTTTAAAAATATGTAAATATATTGATTTCACTATTCACTTAAAAGAATCACAATAAACAGCCAATCAATCTACAAAAAGTTTGAATTGCTATATGAAGTTAAAAAAAAAGTACTTTCTCCTTCCTATATCATAAAAAAAAGAAACAAAAAAAAAAACATTTAGTGAACAGACAAACACATTACTACACGAAAAACTTTAATTAAAAAAAAGAAAACTTTTTAAAAATTTAATTGTACGAGAGGCAGACCATTATGTAGGCTATTAGACATTGAGGCCTAGTTAGGGGGTCTTATAATCTGGAATGGTGTTTAATAATTCACGCTGCTAGACCTGTGATTTCCCTCGGGGTTCCTGGACCTGGTAATGTCTAAAATTTTGCCCCCCCTCGTCCTTTTTATTGAGTCCCAATTGGCACGAATTCCAGTATCTACGAATCCCATTCTTACTTCATATGCGCTTGACTTTTCTTTGGCTAGGCTATTCGTTAACTTCGCAACGTTTACTGCTGTAGCATTCTTTCATGGTACTTAGAATCCATTATTAATTTATCTGTACTTCTATTTGGCTTGGACTGTAGTGGTTTCTTTTCCATGTACCATGATCTATCACAATGTCTTTGTAATCTCTTTTAACTTAACTTCATATTGGCTTGCCTTTTCTTTGGCTAGGCTATCCGTTAACTTCGCAACGTTTACTGATGTAGCATTCTTTCATGGTACTTAGAATCCATCATTAATTTATCTGTACTTCTATGTGGCTTGGACTGTAGTGGTTTCTCTTCCATGTACCATGATCTATCACGATGTCTTTGGAATCTCTTTTAACTCAACTTCACTTTGGTTTACTTTGGCTAGGCTATCCTTTAACTTATCAACTTTTGCTGCTGTATTATTCTTTCATGGTACTTAGAATCCATTATTAATTTATCTGTTTTTCTATTTGGCTTGGACTGTAGTGGTTTCTCTTCCATGTACCATGATCTATCACAATGTCTTTGGAATCTCTTTTAACTCAACTTTACATTGGCTTGATTTACATTTTCTAGGCCGTCTTCCAACTGGTCAACGTTTTCTGCTGTAGCATTCTTTCATGTTACTTAGAATCCATCATTAATTCATCTGTTCTTCTATTTGGCTTGGACTATAGTGGTTTCTCTTCCATGTACCATGATCTATCACAATGTCTTTGGAATCTCACTTAACTCAACTTCTACTTGGGACTAGGCTGTCCTTTAACTTATCAACTTTTACTGCTGTATCATTCTTTCATGGTACTTAGAATCTATTATTAATTTATCTGTTATTCTATCCGGCTAGGACTCTTCCTTTGTACCGTGATTAACCACAGTTTCTTTGGAATTCCTTCTAACTCAATTTAAAATTGGCTTGATTTACATTCGGCTAGGCTGTTTACTGTTCTAGCATTTATCTCACACGGCACTTAGAATCCATCATTAACTGGCTTCTCTTCCATGTACCATGATCTATCACAATGTCTTTGGAATACCTTTTAACTCAACTTCACATTGGCTTTATTTACTTTGGCTAGGCTATCCTTTAACTTATCAACTTTTGCTGTACTATTTCCTCGAATGGTACTTAAAATCCATCGTTAATTTATCTGTTCTTCTATTTGGCTTGGACTGTAGTGGTTTCTCTTCAATGTACCATGATCTTTACTACTACTATGTCTTTGGAATACCTTTTAACTTAACTTCACATTGTCTTGAATATACATTTGCTAGACTGTCCTTCAACTTATCAACTTTTACTGTTGTAGTATTCTTTCATGGTACTTAGAATCCATTATTAATTTATCTGTTCTTCTATTTGGCTTGGACTGTAGTGGCTTCTCTTCCATGTACCATGATCTATCACAATGCCTTTGGAATCCCACTTAACCCAACTTCAAATCGGCTGGAATATACATTTGCTAGACTGTTCTTCAACTTCTCAACTTTTACTGCTGTAGCATTCTCACATGGTACTTATAATCCATCGTTAATTTATCTGTTCTTCTATTTGGCTTTGTGACTCTTCCTTTTTATCATGATTTATCACAATGTCTTTGAAATACTATTAAACTTTACCTTTTTTTTTAATTAGAAAAAAGTCTCTAATGCGAGAATCGAAGCCGGGACGTAGCGGTATAAAACCAATGGTTTAGACCATCCTTCCACCAGACCCCCCTCCCGCCTTTTCAAATAAAAACCGCATATCTCACAAAACCAAACGTCAAACATAGCTGGTATCTCCATGAGAAAATCGTCAGAGGAGACTGCGGAATGACAAATGGAGAGAAAGGAAACAAACATTTGTAAGGGGAGGCCATAGCGAGCGTGATGGGAGAAGGTCAGAGTAGATAACCTCATCTTGGGAGTTCACCTGCTGTAGACGACATAGGGGTAGATGGAACAAGATACCCAATACCGAGTTTCTCAACATCAAAGTAGGAATATCAGATATCCGGGGATAGGTTTCTACTTCTTCTTTCTTATCTCCACTCAATCATATCTGGATGAAGTAGAATGCGTCTACCTTTGTCATTAAGACTGGGAGCACTACTCAGTGGCAGGCCGACTTAGCTCCAAAAGAAATGGCCTATTTGAAGTCATTCGTCTTCTTCTTTCTTATCTCCTCTCAATCATATTAGGGTATCAAGTTGTGACCCTTGATGGTGTCTGTTTGACAACCATTATGCCTGGGTGAAGTAGAATGCCTTTGTCATTAAGACTGGGAGCACTACTCAGTGGCAGGCCGACTTAGCTCCAAAAGAAATGGCCGCCTCAGACATGAGGAACAGACACCTTTTGCAGCCGCTCCTAACATGGAGTACAAACGCTGCTCATCCTGTATTTCTGGATCCCTTACAGGGTACTATCAGCCGGGCCAGCTGAGCCCAGGTTTTTAGTAAGTTTGTTACTGCTCGCCTCCTCCTTTTTCATCCGGGCTTGGGACCGGCAAAGGGAGTTTCTACTAAAATATTATAAATCATGAATCTATAGCTTTCTCTCTCGAGAACAATATCTCTACAGTAAAAAACATTTTAAATAACAGTGAAACTTTACATACAGCAAAAGACACATCCTGATAGCTGACGTGGGCATTTTAGATGGTAGAACCTCATCTAGTGTGAAACAAAATGAACTAAAGGTTGATTTAACTTGTTTTACAGTATCACATTTGGCCAACCTTTTCTTTTATAATATCAACACTTAACCTTTTTTTATTTTTTTTTTATTTTCACACAAACACACACATATATATATTATATAAATTTAAAAAATGAGATTAGATGTTGTATTTTGATTTTTGAGGATTATGGTAATGGTGATGCAGTCGTGGTCAATAATCTTGAAAATATATAAATAGTTTTAATCAGTAATTTAATTGAACTAAAGGATATATAAAAAAGACATAATTTGGTAGAAGTACTGCCTGGCTTAAAGCGTAAGAATAAAAAATGAAATACTTATTTACATAATGTACAAATGTTTTGAGCCGGCCAGCGGGAAAGACCAACAATGGGTTTTTAAAGGGGAAGAGTGACCTCTGGCGGTCGATTTAGCAGAGTATTTGAATCTATGAAATATAATTTTGAATGATATAATATTTTAATATAACATGTATATATGTGGATCAATTTCCTCCCGGCAAATTTTCCATCTATATTCTAGCCATAGATTAGGCCCAGCCACCTTGCCAGCAAAACACCTCTTTGGCAGATTGTCAAGATTCCATTAGAACCCGTGTGGATCTCACGAAATAAAGTCTGCCCTAGGCTGATGAGGGCCATTAGCCCGAAACCATGGTCTCTAGGTGAACGCTTCTCAGTTTGCTAAAGCTGGTGTTGTGGCTTTGTCACCGACCCGAGGCCGCTAGTTTGCGGCGACGGTCAATAGATGGCGTCAGGTTTTGACGTTTATTTTGACGGGAGAGGCGACCTATGCTTCTATATATATATACAATTTAACCTGTCTATAGCGCCCCCTCTGAATAGCGCCTATCCCTCTCTATAGCGCCCAATTTTAAATACGTAGTACGATGCGAGACTTACATTAAAAGTGACCTGTCTATAGCACCCCTTCTCTATAGCACCCTATTTTGGGGGGTGCCAAGAGAGGACGCTATAGACAGGTTTAACTGTATATGCCTCAATCAATCAGCAAATTCAGTTGAAACATCATGAAAGATCCTTTTTTTTTTCTTTATATATATTTTAAGAGAAATTTAAATCGGTTATCAGTATTTTTTTTTATCATTACCTAAGGATTTCGTCTAAATTATAAGGTAATGTATTTAAGACGGATTATCCTCTAACATATTAGGTGTTTCAACCGGTCTTTAAGAAAGAAAAAACATCAGCTATTCTATGAAAGAATGCATTACGCTTGGATATCCCAAAGTTTGATGAAAGATCCTAATTAAAAGGGAAGCTGTAATGACGTGTTTAGCCAGTTGATTAGCAAATGACGAGCTTAAACAATCGAAGACTCATTAGCAAGGTAGGATTAGAGGCCAAAAAATGGACGAAGAAATTAGCAGAGATGTTAATTATCCGCGGATTATTTTATAAAACGGGACTTACTCACTTGATTGGTTCGACTATGTAATGACTTGAAGATAAGATAACGTGTTGATTGTCTTTCTGAGATTCTTTCTCCTGATAGAATGCAGACAATGTGACTAATGTTAACAAACCATCAAGGAATACAGTTCAATGATTATTGATGATCTAAATAGGAAAACCTCAAAATTCATTACATATTTGAGTCAAAAGGCTTCAATTAAGCTTATATAAAAGGGCGTACCTGGATCTGTAAAGAAAAAAAAATATTTTTTCTCAAAATATTTCGAGAGATTGCTCCCTCTTTATCACATACACACACAAAAGCCTTTATTAAGACACACTGGTCTTATAGAGGATTCTCCCCGAGATTACAAGAGAGATAGGCCTGTGAAAGTGGGGAATATATAGAAAAAGAAAAAGAAAGATTATGTAAGTATGATATATACATACACATACATATATACAACATAACAACAAAAGCCCCCATTAAGACCCAAAGTCTTACAAAAGACTCGACTGCAGGATCCAAGAAGCAAAGTAAGAAAGAGAAAAAAAAGTGAACAACAAAAAAAATTTTTTTTTTTTAAATAATATATATATATACATATATACATATTCACTCAATTCAAAGTAACAGTAACGATGCCTTTTTATTCACTGCCTTGTAAAACCCACATAGATCCAGTGAAAACTTTCTGCTTACTCTTTATCAATTTATTGCACAGTAAACTGAAATAGAGGGAGAAATCTCGAAATAATTTGAGAAAAAATTGTTGTTGTTTTTATATAAACTTCATATGTCTAGTAAAAAATTAGTAAAAAAAAGGTGATATTGCACTGGTATCAGGTGAATAGATAAAAAAAAAGGGATCTCCTGATCAATCATGCAATCAATGCAGTTTCTGATGGTTCAAAATCACATTAATAGGTACCGCTCAGCAAGAGCAACCTAGTTCATGATAATTGAAACAGTGAATAATATATGAAGGTTATTCACAAATTAAACAAAATGTTAACGCGGAATTAAATCCCGGTTTATGACTGTCAGGAATCGAGGGTGTTACCCACTCGTCCACCAACTTTGTATTTTGTTTTTTGGTTTCTGATGTTTCAGTTCCAAATAACTTTATTAGGTGCCGCTCAAAAAGAGCCACCTAGATCATCATATTTACAATATACTGAGGGGGTGGTTATGTACAGGGGTTCATTTACAATTATAATTTATATTGATGTCGTTGGGTCCGGATTCTCAGGTCCTTGGAGATATTGTTCTTGAGTAGGTTTTTTCTGGCTTGTTTAATATTCAAGGTAGGTTTGTTTTTCCTTTTTTTCCACTTTTAGTCATTCTGGCTTAATTGATGGAGAATTTGTCTAGGTTTTAAATTTCTTATTTTCCGTTTTCCGCATTTGTAGTTTGTGGCTTCCTTAAAGGTGGGGTTTTCTAATTTTTCGGATTTTTCGTATGGTTTCTGATGACTTGCACCATATGTATATATGAAAAATAGCACAAAAGTGAAATTGTACTTGGAATATATGAATAAATTAAGAAAAAAAGGCATCTCCTGTTCGTGCAACTAAAACGCGCACGTTGTTAACTTTTATTGATCAATCAAGAAATGGTATTTGTCAATTCTGGAATAATTAAAAAATCAACAATTAGTTTATATTTATTCCGATAGATTGCGCAAGCCATCAGCAACTTTCAGTTGCACGATCAAAAAATTATTTTACTTTATTCTTCTGTTCCAAAATTTTATATTCTTAATATATATAACGTAATTTAAACAATGTGATATGTAAGTAATAAAGTATGACGTCTTTTCTAGTCGTCTCAAAGTGACACCAGCTTGCCACTGGACACCCGGGGGATCCAGAGAGGGACAAAGAAGGGGCGTTGGTCCGGATGTTGACAGTTAGTTAGGTTACAGTGGTTATTTCGGAGAGACCCGCTCGGTCTAGGTCCGTTGTCATCTCACGGCGGCCCTCGTGGCCGCCGTTTTGGCTCCTCTCTGCCCCCTCGACTGGGGCCACTTGAGACGTACTGGGAGAGCGTCTTTTGATCCCAAACTTTGTCCTTACTGTCCCGTGCGGACTTCCCACTCTGCACGCCTTGCCCCTCAACCCCAACTCACTTGTTGGCTTACCAGGGTTTACGACATATATATATTATTATATATTATATTATATTATGTTGAATTATTGAGTTAATTTGTGTTTGTATATCAACTATTGTGTATTTTATTGTCCACAATGTTGGTTTCAAACTCGGCTTATGACTTTCGAATAATAAACAGTTCATATCTCTCGTTCACAGACCATTTATTTCTTATGTAAGTAATAGAAATGATATCATTGTTCTTAAAATTTAAAACTGCGTGTGTGTGGGGGGGGGGGGTCGGTGGAAGGATGGTTTAAACCGTTGGTTTTCGACCACTACGACCCGGGTTCGATCCCCGCATTGAGCACTTTTTTCTGTTTAAAAAAAATGCTCCAATGGCCCCCTTTCTTGCAAAAGTCCAACCCCACCAGCGAGTTCAAGTAACAAAATGGGGCTCTGGCACATTTGTAAGTGCAAAGTCGAACTGCTTTTCACATGTGTAGACATGTGAAGCACTTAACAGTAAAAGCAGTCGCCTACTTCTGCCTACCATGATTATCATGGCCTGTACCACGTGTACTAGGGATAAGCAAAAAAAAAACTATTGTGTATTCTATTGCCCACAATGTTGGTTTAAAACTCGTCTCGTGACTGTCGAATAATACCAGTTCAAACCTCTCGTTCACTAACCATTTATTTCATATGTAAGTGATAGAAATGGTATCATTGTCTTAAAATTTAAAACTGCGTGTTTATTGGGCTGTAATATTTCGATACTATCCATAATATAGCTCTATATAACATAAAAACATTATAGTATAAATTGCATATTCATTTGCTCATTGGGATTCAATCACACTTATTATGATGATTGTTGCCATTGACATGACATTCTGTCGACTGCTATGTAATATGTTTTGTTTATTATTTTTATTAAAGAAAGATATATCTATATAAAAGACTTATTTATTTGAATAACAAAGTGCAAAATACCTAATATTATAAATCTTCTAGATCTATTTTACATATTTATATAAAACAATAATAACATCGGTCAATGGTCAAATATATTTAAAGCATTTATATTATATTAAACCTATATGGCTATAATTTTGTAAATCTGATGTTATATTTAAACAGAAGTGTTATGAAAAAAATCCCTGGACACTTTTATTTTTCTGTTCATCATTACTCTTCATAATTCACCCTTTCATACCTCATCCAAAAAAGTTAGAAATAGTCAATATTTCACCTTGAAATAAATTTTGATTTTTCATTGAAAAGAAACTCATGCGGTGTAACTTCAAGTGTTGTTTTACAATCACAAGCCGCAGTGTATTATATTGTATCAGAAGTGTTATGACATGCCTTTCTCTGGTATCAAAAGTATGGCGTCGTTAACAAAATTAACTTTATTGTCAGTAAAGCCATGAATACAAGAGCTAGTAAATATATAACTCACTACTGAACCATTTAAAACCTTGAACAAATTCACAAATCGCATTTTTATTGCCACTATTTCGAATATCTAGAATTCCAGGACTCGAGACATCTACTGCTGAAATGCCCACTCTTCTTCACCGCTAGACAACAGACAATAACCAATGTTGTAGATCTATATCAATTTGTAAATAGCAGAGAGAATTATCATAGGTTTAACTATTTTTGTAAATATATTTATGATTATCTTTCTAACCTGAAAGAATCAGGTTCCTAATATATATTATTGTTTCTCTTTTTATTTTTGATTACTTTCTGGTATTATATGTTTATTAACTGTTTCTGTTTTAAAAATGTGAATCGACGCAATTATTCCTAGCCGGAATAACGCGTTTTGTGTGTTGAATTGATATTTCGAATATCTTTGGAGTTATTTACAAATTTACCAACACATTTTCCAATTTTACTCACAACCAGTGCCCCCTACGACAATGATAGGTTACTGTTTGGTAGATATTTGCTGTCTTTCAGAATTAAAAGATTTAAGTAAGTAACTATGCAAAATAGTGCTAAAACGAGATCCAACATGCAAATATGCAATAAGAAGTAACGTAAAATAAGGATGTGAATACATTTAAATTTTTAAAATTTTATTATTGCCATATCATGGTGAAAGAATATAGAGAGGTTCACCGTTAAAGAAAGATTGATGTTTGTTTAGTTAATTTTGTGAGTTTCTCAATAATACCAATGGCTCTATGTCGGAATTTGACGATAAGCTAATTAATGTTTTAATTATAATATCGTAACTTCAATCATAATATATTAAACCTATATATGAAAATATTTAATTAAAAAGGCAAATATTGGATCAAAAAATAATTCATTTTACCAATATTTCAGTTGGCTGAACGCCAACCTTTATAGGCATTATAACATATTAATATGTTATATTTAAAATTACAGAATATTTTATCACAATGAGAGTTTCTTTTTTATTTTAAATTGCTAGATTTCAAGCGATAATCGCTCTTTAACTGGCTTTATATTTTTTATTAAGCTTGTTGAAAAGCGATTATCGCTTGAAAACTAACAATTTAAAATAAAAAGAAACTCATTGTGAGAAAATATTTTGTAATTTTAAACGTGTGATATGTTAAAATATGAAAAGTTATCAATAAATTGTAAAATTTTATTAAAATGTAAAATTATGTTTTAAAAAAAATCTTAAACTTCTTTATTTTCTTTATAAAACCACGAGAATAATATGAAATACATCTCTCTATGAAAATATTTAAATAAAATAATATTTTCCCTCGCTTTTTATTTATTCTCGCCCATATCTAAAAACCTATTAAAATTAAACGACAAAAATATTCTTTTTATAAAAATTCAAAAGTGTTTGAATTCAATTAATTAAAGAGATATTTTGAGACCATTGTTTTACTGACTAATTTGGTAAAGAACACATATATTTACTTATTTGAAATTAAATTACAAAGGCTTCACAAAGTAAATTAGCTTGAGATGTTTTAACGCCGAGGGGCAAGCTATCTTTTTTTTATATTATTTTTGTACAAGCTCTCCTAATTAAAATATTAATTATAGCAAATAATAATTACAATTCCTTCAGTATACCTGCAAAAATAAATTACATTTCAGCATTTTTTTCTGATGAAATAAGTGAATCTGGCGTTAATTTCATAGCTTTATTCTTTAGCAGAAGACTCCCGCCCAAAAAAAAAAACTAATTTTAATTGAAAATTTAAAGTGATGATGCCGGTGTTTTTCAAAAGTTGTTTTTATAGAAACACTTATTAGAATGTAATAAAAATTATTAGCAAAATTAATTAGTTGAAATTATAAATGGAACCTCAGAATTAATTTTTCATTCGAACCCAAAAACTATATAAAAATAAATAGATATGAAAAAAAAATAATAATTAGTTTTGAAATATTAATTTAGGAATATTTAATAAAAATGTGTATAGATTGAATTAGAGGGCATCGTCTGTTTATTAATGAGCATGTTAATATGTGATTAGATTCATTAGATTAGCTATTGGACATTCTTTTTAATGGTAAAATTTCGTTTATATATAGTTTTTTTCACTTTTGAGATAACATTTTTTATTTTAATAACAACTTTCAACACTTTAATAATATTTTCATAGCGATATTTTCTATTTTATATGAAATTTTAACAAAATATATAATAAATATATTTTAGTTTCAATATATTTTATATCCCTTTTATAAAACCAAGCAATAAAAAGAATTACAATTGTTATTTCTATTAAGTACGAGTATAATATTAATTACTGTTTTAAATCTTGAAGATAGAGGTTGCCTGGTCGACATTCATTGTTCTTGAAATAAGAAACACTTTGTCCAGTAGAGTTTTTATTTTTCGATTTTTTGACAAAATTCTTTTTGTCCTTGTCAGGAAAAATTAAACTAATTTAATAATAAACTAATATGGAAAGGCGTTAAAAATGTGCTAATAATGGCTTTTCGTTAGTTTATTTTTTTTTCCCTTGTCAAAACGTTGAAAAAATGGAAACTCTACTGTCCGAAGTGTTTCTTATATTGAGAACAATATTGTTTAATATGGGGAAGGGTTTGTCTCTTTATCTCCACTCAATCATATTAGGGTATCAAGCTTGTAGAGCTTGTTGATGGTGTCTGCCGGGGAAGAGTAGAGCTCATCAATGGATGAGTCAATACAGTCAATGTCAAACAATCATATCAGGGTATCAAGCTTGTAGAGCTTGTTGATGGTGTCTGCCGGGGAAGAGTAGAGCTCATCAATGGATGAGTCAATACAGTCAATGTCAAACAATCATATCAGGGTATCAAGTCTGTAGAGCTAATTGATGGTGTCTGCTGGGGATGAGTAGAGCTCATCAATGGATGAGTCAATACAGTCAATGTCAAACAATCATATCAGAGTATCAAGTCGGTAGAGCTTGTTGATGGTGTCTGCTGGGGAAGAGTAGAGCTCATCAATGGATGAGTCAATACAGTCAATGTCAAACAATCATATCAGAGTATCAAGTCGGTAGAGCTTGTTGATGGTGTCTGCTGGGGAAGAGTAGAGCTCATCAATGGATGAGTCAATGCAGTCAATGTCAAACAATCATATCAGGGTATCAAGTCTGTAGAGCTTGTTGATGGTGTCTGCTGGGGATGAGTAGAGCTCATCAATGGATGAGTCAATACAGTCAATGTCAAACAATCATATCAGGGTATCAAGTCTGTAGAGCTTGTTGATGGTGTCTGCTGGGGATGAGTAGAGCTCATCAATGGATGAGTCAATACAGTCAATGTCAAACAATCATATCAGGGTATCAAGTCTGTAGAGCTTGTTGATGGTGTCTGCTGGGGATGAGTAGAGCTCATCAATGGATGAGTCAATACAGTCAATGTCAAACAATCATATCAGGGTATCAAGTCTGTAGAGCTAATTGATGTGTCTGCTGGGGATGAGTAGAGCTCATCAATGGATGAGTCAATACAGTCAATAATATGTTTTAGGGTTTCAGGTTGAGAATTGCATTAAGTACATAGTGGGGAAACCTTGCAACCATTCTGGAAAGTCATTGTCCGTAGATGACCAGACTTAAGTATGGAAATCAAAGACTTTTTTTCTCTTGGAAGGATATAGAACCTGTGTATTTCCCTCCTGCTCTGTATCAGTCATGTCGAAGAGTTCGTCAACATACACGATACTCCCAGAGAGAGAGAGATTCCTAAATAAAACTTCACCTGTTTTCATGACTTTTTTTTTTCAATTCAAAGCGCTTGTCCCCCTAGGGACACTTGCGTTGTCATATATACATGTATGCCTTTACATTTGTCTATACATATATATACATTTTTTTAGGCCGTTAATAGAATAGTCATATGATAGTAACAATGGGAAATAGAGAAAAAAAGGACTGTGTACAAAAGAAAGAAGTGTTTGACAATATGTACAATCAACATAATATAAATTATCAGTTTCTTAAAAGATATTTGTTGCTAAATAATTTAAAATATATCTACAAAAGGTATTAAATTTAATATACATTTCTTTACTGGAAATAAAAAAACTTGGATCTGTTGCTATTAAATTATTGTCGATTTTATAGTCTTGAAAAACAGGACAGTCCAGTAAAAGATGTATTGAGGTTTGTTCCTCATGTCCATAAAAACAACTTGAATCTTCCACCGCTTTAATAACTATTGTTTAAAATTTGAAATAAAAAAAAAGTTTGTTTTTTTCTGTTGAGAAAGAGAATTAAAGAATCACACAGGTTAGCTTTTTGTTTTGTGATGAGTTTATGTTTAGGTTAAAATGATATCATTCAAAATTATATTTTGAAAATATTAGTTTTCGAATCGTAATATTAGTCCTTATTCCTGGATGAATATTGAAGCGCTCGAGACCCATGCTAACTGAATGCATTGAGGTAATAAACTGTTGACTTTGCTTAGAATTTTTTATGAAACTGATTCCAAGAATTATTAATTAAACATTATATTTATTGATTTACAAGAGAGAGAACAAAATATAAAAGTGAAACCAATATTAAACAAAGGAACTTTTTTTTCGGTTAGCGCCTATTTACTGTGACCTTACACATATTCTGTGGTAACAATTAATTAATTTATATGCAACATAAACATTGCAATTTTTCACACAACAGTTTGAAGATAGTTTTATAGGCTCAAAGTAACCAACAGGTAATGTTGTTTACTTTAAGCCTATAAAACTATTTTCGAAACACTGTGGTGTGAAAATGAATAAAAATTAAGATTGCAATGTTATTTTTCTTCAATGCATTCAGTTCTGAGACATGAATAAGAATATCAACCTTAGAGTTTTCTTCTTCCCCAAGATTGTTCAGTAAATCAGTCTAAATATATTGCATTATTTAAGGGGAAGTTTTAATTCCAAATGGCATACGTTTGAAGAAGTATTCGCCCATAAGGTTTTGGAAAGGCAGATAAATTGGAAATTTTATCATCAACCAGTTTGTTGAAGATCTTATAATTTTTAAGTGTCATTTCAATGTCATTAGGTCGTTTGAGTGGAAGCCCTCTCAAAAAAAAAAAAAAGAATCTGTTGAAATTCAAAAGAAAAGACCACCAAATCAAAAATGAATTCTTCTAGATCATCATTAACTTCTTGGACTCAATCTTACTGAAGGAAGTTCTGATTTGGACAAATATTAGGAAAATACATTTAAAAGAGCTCAAGCCAACTCGCTCTCTCTCTGGCGAATTCTTAATTTACATATGCATACTCTCTTCGCTGTATTCTACGTATTGAGTGCGGACAAATGTCACTGGAAGTTATCGTGCTGAAACTAACGCCAATATTCTGGCTTAGAATTCTTAAAATGGACTAGAATCAATTATTGTAATTACTAAGAAAAACAAATATAATAATAAAAAATTGAGAAGGAAATAAACACTCCAGAGGTAAGTGGTGACAAGAAGGCTCTAGAAAAAGACATGCTGACATGGGTCGAGCAATGAGATTGACCAGTACGATAGAATCTCCTTCGATCTCAAACTTACAACTACATTTTACCAGTCTTAAGCTATATATACAGCCGGAGTGTCCCCACTTACCGAGGTCAAAAAGGTCGAACTTTTCATATCCTCGCTCTGTAAAGGGATATGAGGCCATGCTCTCTATGCTCTGGAATCGTAAGCCTTCTTTTATCTTTATCGCTAAGCAGTTACAATAATGGATATATTCAATTTTTTATATTATACAAATTGTGGCGAATAAATAATTTTATAACTTATCTTTCAGTGCCTTCCTCTACTGAGGGTGGGCCACATGGTCTCTCCATACTTCCTCCTTCAATGCCTTCCTCTACTGGAGGTGGGCCACATGGTCTCTCCATATCTCCTTCCTTCAATGCCTTCCTCTACTGAGGGTGGGCCACATGGTATCTCCATATCTCCCTCCTTCAATGCCTTCCTCTACTGAGGGTGGGCTACAATGTCTCTCCATATCTCCTTCCTTCAATGCCTTCCTCTACTGAGGGTTGGCCACATGGTATCTCCATATCTCCCTCCTTCAATGCCTTCCTCTACTGAGGGTGGGCCACATGGTCTCTCCATATCTGCCTCCTTCAATGCCTTCATCTACTGAGGGTAGGCCACATGGTCTCTCCATATCTCCCTCCTTCAATGCCTTCCTATACTGAGGGTGGGCCACATGGTCTCTCCATATCTGCTCCTTCAATGCCTTCATCTACTGAGGGTGGCTGGCCACATGGTCTCTCCATACTTCCTCCGCCATCCTCTTCATCTCCTTGTAGATGTGTCGTCCAGTCCATTGTTTTAGATCGTCTGTGTATCCCATGTGTGAAAAATAATTCTGGTGAACTGAACATCTTCACCTTATTCTTTCCCTCTAACAATATTATCCTATGTATCATTTTCATTATACTTTATGAAACAGGGTGCTCATCAATAGTATAGAAGATGATTAGGAAATACTTTACTATAAGTGTTCATCTCCTAGGAACCAAAAATGTCAACCTTGCGCTTCAAAGTGACAAGGAGTGGTAAACATCCTTAAGCGAATAAACCAAGAAGAAACAGAGCAGTCATCGAGATAGATTTTCAAATTCATTCTAATATAAAGAGCGGATACTCACTTTCACTTTGAATAAGAAACTATTTCTTCTTCTCCTTCTTCTTTCTTATCTCAAAGCCATGATAATCATGGTGAGTAGTTAGCGACTGCTTTTACTGTAAGCGCACCACCTGTCTACACATGTGAAAAGCAGTTCGACTTTGCACTTACAAATGTGCCAGAGCCCCGTTGGGGGCCATTGGAACATTTTTTTTAAACAGAAAAAAGTGTCCAATGCGGGAATCGAACCCGGGTCGTAGTGGTTGAAAACCAAACGGTTTAACCAGCCTTCCACCGATCCCCCAGAAACTCTTTCTGAAAACAGATGAATCATTAGGCCAATAGCATATGCATGTAGAAGGCAAGGTGAAACCACTACATCATTTTTCCCAACGACATCTTCAATTGAATATACCAACTACACCAGGGGTGGGTAAACTGCGGTTCGTGAGCTACATGTGGCTCTTTGGATGTGAAGCTATTTATATAGTTCCATACGTGAATATTATTTATGCAAGTACTATTTATTATTTATAAACTTTATAGCCCGTAAAAGGATTATATGGCTATTTTTCCCCGAGGATATCACAAGATTTTGGAACAGCGACCTTTTAAATTGCTAATTCTGCAATGTTGGCATCCAAGACAATTTGGTCCACTATCTATTCCATTGCCCATTCCTACAGGAAAAGAGACTGGAAATTCGCGAAATTTCGGGGCTAACTCACTACAATGAACAACATGTATATAAAATCTTCACTACTCTCCTGCTGGATAAAACATTTGTTTATAAATATTTTTAACTTTTCAAGGCGATTAATAAAATGAGGGAAGAAGTGCACAACTCCACAGACAACGGCTGATTGCTCCCCCTCCCCTCTAAATTGCTTTTCCTCCTCACTCATGTACATATATAACCTTTTAGGGGAATCCCCTTGTAAGACAATAGTGTCTTAATAAAGGTTTTTGTTGTTGTTGTTTATAAAGGTTCTTCCCTGATTTATAATATTATAAAATAAATGAAGCTTCCAGAGTTAAGTTTCTTGTACTTTCTTGTATATAAAAATGTATTAAATTGTTAAAGTGATACTCCTGTTGAAAGAGTGACAAGTCCGAAAGCTTGAAAATAAAAGGCTGTACAAGATACTTAACCCTGGAAGCTTCATTTATTTTACAATACTATTCATTATTGACAAGAAAAAAATTGGTGGCTCTTTAAAAACTTTGAAATTTTGTAAATTTTAATTTTTGACTCTTCCGACTTAAAAGTTTACCAACCCTTGAACTAGACTAAAGAGAAAGTCTTATACTATCACATTAAGCCATAGATTGACTCTTGAAAAAGCATGATTCAGAAAGAATACCGGTCGTTGAACTGATTCACCTCACAAAATACACTCATTGACTACCTTCGCAAAATTGGAGAGGAGTGGACTTCAGGAATTGGTTTAAACATGGAGATAAACACCACTACCACTCATGGACTAAACCTAGGGAAGTATAAAGTCTTTGATTCCACCTTTTCTTTATCTTCTAAGGAGAAAAAGACAATTTGGTTCATTGTTGGTTATCTCGTGTGTCTTCAATAAAGTTCACTCAGTAACAAATATATTTCAGAGTTATTGTCTGAATCCCGATATACATGCTAAAAGTTACAACTTCCTTAAGTTTTGTCCATGAGTGTATCTTTCAGAGTTATTATCTGAATCCCGATATACATGCTAAAAGGTACAACTTCCTTAAGTTTTGTCCATGATTGTATCTTTCAGAGTTATTGTCTAAATCCCGATATACATGCTAAATGGTACAACTTCCTTAAGTTTTATCCATGATTGTATCTTTCGAAGTTATTGGCTGAATCCCGATATACATGCTAAAAGGTACAACTTCCTTAAGTTTTGTCCTTGAGTGTATCTTTCAGAGTTATTGTCTAAATCCCGATATACATGTTAAAGGTACAACTTCCTTAAGTTTTGTCCATGAGTGTATCTTTCAGAGTTATTGTCTAAATCCCGATATACATGCTAAAAGGTACAACTTCCTTAAGTATTGTCCATGAGTGTATCTTTCAGAGTTATTATCTGAATCCCGATATACATGCTAAAAGGTACAACTTCCTTAAGTATTGTCCATGAGTGTATCTTTCAGAGTTATTATCTGAATCCCGATATACATGCTAAAAGGTACAACTTCCTTAAGTTTTGTCCATGATTATATCTTTCAGAGTTATTATCTGAATCCCGATATATATGCTAAAAGGTACAACTTCCTTAAGTTTTGTCCATGATTGTATCTTTCAGAGTTTTGTCTAAATCCCGATATACATGCTAAATGGTACAACTTCCTTAAGTTTTGTCCATGATTGTATCTTTCAGAGTTATTGTCTGAATCCCGATATACATGCTAAAAGGAACAACTTCTTTAAGTTTTGCCCATGAGTATATCTTTCAGAGTTATTATCTGAATCCCGATATACATGCTAAAAGGTACAACCTTCTTAAGTTTTGTCCATGAGTGTATCTTTCAGAGTTATTGTCTGAATCCCGATATACATGTTAAAGGTACAACTTCCTTAAGTTTTGTCCATGAGTGTATTTTTCAGAGTTATTGTCTGAATACCGATATACATTCTAAAAGGAACAACTTCCTTGAGTTTTGTCCATGAGTGTATCTTTCAGAGTTATTATCTGAATCCCGATATACATTCTAAAAGGAACAACTTCTCTAAGTTTTGCCCATGAGTGTATCTTTCAGATTTTTTTTTCTGAATCCCGAGATACATACAAAAAGGTATAACTTTTTAAAAATTTCGTCCTTGAGTGTAAATATATTTGGTATAACTTTTTGTATCGTAACTCTTCTCAAAAAGGGGAAAAAAGGTAAAAGAGTTTACATTAGACAACCATTTATTTACTAAAGCATTTTATTTGATTTTACTGAGTAATTATTTTAAAAAATCACTAGATGAGCTCTCACGAAACAAAAGGAAAGATGCTCCTCCTAAAAAATCTCTAGTTTTTTCTCTCTTTCTCTCTATTATGAAGAGTAATCCCCATGTGGCAAGGCTAAAACAATCCGAAGCGAGAGGCAAACACCAAAAAAAAAGACTCTGTGGTATATTGATGGGCTTTTTGTTTGACACGTGAAAAAGAGACTGAATAGAGAGATGACAAGATCTTAAATTAATTAACTTTTTTAATGGGTTTTGTTTTAATCCCTGATGGAGACTCCTGAATGAAAAGTTTGGTTTTAGGAAGTTTTTGTGTGAGCTTCTGTGTTTGAGCAGTATCTTAATTACCAATCTGGTCTAATATAAAATTTTGTCAGCCAATCATATTGTCAGATGCAATTTCACCAGCCAATCATATTGCCAGATGCTCGTATTCGGTCCAATAGTTTTTTTTTTTTTTTGGGTTTTCCAAAATGGCTTGACTATCGAAATATTTGATGCCTTCATAGCATAATTGAAATATTTTAATTGAAAAATGACATGTCTTTAGTAAATGATTGTTTTCTATTGTAAATTCTATTATTTTCCCCCTTTTTTAGAAGAGTCACAATACAAAAGGTATACCAGAAATATTTATACTCATGGACAAAACTTGAGGAAGTTATACCTTTTAGCACGTATATCGGGATTCAGACAATACCTCTGAAAGATACACTCATGGACAAAACTTAAGGAAGTTGTACCTTTTAGCATGTATATCAGGATTCAGACAATAATTCTGAAAGATACACTCATAGACAAAACTTAAGGAAGTTGTACCTTTTATCATGTGTATCGGGATTCAGACAATAACTCTGAAAGATACACTCATGGACAAAACTTGAGGAAGTTGTACCTTTTAGCATGTATATCGGGATTCAGACAATAACTCTGTATCTTTCAGAGTAAAAGGTACAACTTCCTTTTTAGCATGTTTATCGGGATTCAGACAATAACTCTGAAAGATACACTCATGGACAAAACTCAAGGAAGTTGTACCTTTTAGCATGTATATCGGGATTAAGACAATAACTCTGAAAGATACAGTCATGGACAAAACTTAAGGAAGTTGTACCTTTTATCATGTATATCGGGATTCAGACAATAACTCTGAAAGATATTTGATACACAGTTTCCTATATTAATCAACCAGAAGCGATATTGAAATATTTGCGCCTATTACAGAGGAAACAAAACAAAAAAAAAAACAGATTAAAAACTTAGAATTAAATATTTATAAATTTACATGTATTAATCGACAGAGTTCATAAAATGTATATAGACAAAGTGGCTGATGTAAGAGAGTTAATTCATTTAGATCAGGGAACAAACGATGTCTCACTTCTGTGAAGTTCAGACAGTCATAGATAAGGTGAAGAGCAGTTTGTTCAGTTTCTCTGTAGGAACAATTTGGTGTTTGTGTTAGACCTCTTTTGTGTAAGTATTTCTGCCCGTGTGTTGTGACAAATTGAGTGAC
>CP092874.1:90678424-90765725 GCA_030710605.1 Cordylochernes scorpioides | reverse complement strand
AAATATTATTTCAACAGACCTTACAACAATGATAAAAGTTATTGAATGAGTAACAGTAAGGTCTGTAGAGATAATATTTGATGATTATATTGAAAAAAAAAACATATTGCCAGTATATTTATTCGTTACAAATTTCATCGATAAATGGCAATTGAATTTATAAATTTAATAGTTGTTCTGAAAAATAGTTTTACTTGCTGTTTCCTGTAGAGAAATTATACGCCATTCGTCATATAAATACAGTTAATAGTCATAAGGTACTTGATGATAAACTTGTCGTATCATTGATATACGACATCCAGTTTCTACATCGTGAATCTTGTTCGTGAAATACTGTTTCTGAATGGATTCCTTTTGGGAAAGATTTCATCTTGAGCTGAAATCTCTCGCCTGGCGTGTGAGGACGAGCCTAGTTTCTTGGCTTTCCGAGATATCCAGGATCGTTCAATCACCGAGAGTGACGTCGGTCTGCTTGACATCGCGGGCCAGCTTCGGCTCACCTACCTGAAGGGGGTTCTGGCATCATATCACGGCGCCGCCAACGGCTACTTTTGGCTGGTCCACAACCGGGCGTGGCTGACATCGCCAGACTCTGACGTCTGGCTCTTACTGAGGAGTAGGAGAATTATGAACCCCTGGAAGTCCACCTATAGCGTTCTTTAGATGGACCGCCTGGTTCTGAACACTGTCAGCCTAAGGTTTAGGTGTCCTCGAGGAGACAACTGATTCCTGAGGCCGCCAGAATTTAGGCTACAGGCGAAAATCGTGAACTTCCCTGATGGTGGCTCTGCCTTAGCGTGCTTAAAGCGAGCTGCACTCCTAGACAGGCAGAACCTGTGGGCCTTTGCCTGCATATCCTGCTGGAAAAACCTAGCTCTAGCTATTATGCGGATCGCGAGACAGAATCCATCGTACTGCTGAAATCGACGATGTCTATTACCTGCCTCATCAGCCAGAACAAGCGTCGTGCAATGGACTCGTCATGAATGCAGGTTCATCCTGTTGGAGAGCTGGTGTCGCTCTTAGATACCGCCGTGGACTTGCCTCGTTCTATCTCCTGCGCTGCCCTGAGTAGTAACTGTTTCTCGGGGCACGACGCAGATGTCGCTCTACCTCATCTAGACCATCCTGCCTCGAGACGTGCCAACTGTGCCGCCTGTGGGTCCAGTGAGCATTAACTAGCCGCTCTTTGTCACAGTACATAGACATAATAGACGACACAAATCTCTCGCACTGAGGTCTGTTCTTCTTCTTTCTTATCTCCACTCAATCATATCAGGGTATCAAGCTTGTAAAGCTTGTTGATGGTGTCTGCCGGGGATGAGAAGAGCTATCAATGGATGAGTCAATACCGTCTCTCACAGAGGATATATAGACAAATACATTACAAGAGAAAGAATCACCAGACATCATCTTGAAGAAGGAATAAAAGTTAATGGCGACGTGTTTCTATCATTAATGCTGTAAATTCGGCAAGCTTTCGGACTTTGACGTCCTTCGACAGGCCTCCGAAAGCTTGAGGAAATTACAGCATTAATAAAAGAAACGTCGCCGTTAACTTTTGTTCCTTCTTTAAGACAAATGCATTCTTATTAAAGAGCCTATAGACAGCAAAGTTGAGTCATACTTCTTACTGAACCTTTTTATTCTCTCTCTCTCTAACGAAAAGAAAACGTATAAAGTAATCCAATAGGGTATAAGGTCATGGAGATTTCAATTTAAAGCCAATCTTGCGTGATTTAAGGATGACACCCCTCCATGGAGCAAGCATCCAGAATGGAGTTAATAAAGTTGGTGAGACAGGAGGTCTAATAGAGGCCTGGCGATGCTCAAGGAATGCCGTGACCGACGGATTCCGGCCTTCCAATCTATTGCCGGGGGGATCAAATATTTCCAATTAGCTCCTGACGTCGCCATTTTTGGCCCCACCTGAACTATGCTTGGACGCCTTCATTACTAAAGCTCTTTAATCCAAGTCTGTGTTGGTGTAATGCTTGTCTAATCGCTTTTTGTATTGCTAGAAGGTTCTAAGTTCGAATTCTCTAACTGTGAAATTATGTATAGCTTTCTTTTTATAATAGGTTTATCTCCGTCAAACACAACACACATGTGAAGTTTCATGTAATACCACACAGAATGTAAAGGTAGACAATAAAGAGAATCTAATATATATATATATGTTATATAAAAATGAATGAGATTTCCTGCTTGAATTTAGATCATGTTGAAGATTATGGTATGGTAATGCAGTCGTGGTTGAAATCTTTAAAGTATGATAATGAAAAATAGTTTTGATCAGTAATTTAGTTGAGTTAAAGGGATATATAAAAAGACATAATTTGATAAAAGTAATGCCTGACTTAAGGCGAGTAGAATAAGGAAAACAAAAGATTATTTACACAATGTACAAAAGATTTGAGCCGGCCATTGGGATACAAACAACAATGGGTTTTTATAGGGGAAGAGTGACCTCTGGCGGTAGATTTAGCAGAGTATTTGAATCTATGAAATAATATTTTTTTTTTTTTGAAATAAAATAATATTTTAATATAACATATACATATACAAAGAGTCATATGTCAAATGTCTATAGGCAAATGCATTGTGCTATTTGAATATGAACGAAGCGGTAATCCGACGTTTATCAATTTTTGAAACGAACTGGTTCAAAATTATCTTCTTAAGATACATTTATATAGAACGACATTTGAAAATTATCCCGCATGTGTTTCTTTTGAACGAAAACTCGAAATTTATTTTAAGGAGAAATAACGATTATTTCTAACCTTAGGGATGAAGTATGAAAGGATGAATTGTGAAGAGTAATGATAACCGGAAAAATAAAAGTGTCCAATAATTGTTATTTCTCCTTAAACTAAATTTCGATTTTTCGTTCAAAAGAAATACATGCGGGATAATTTTCAAATGTCGTTCTACAATTATAAGCCGCATTATATTGTATTAAACATTTATATATTTTTGGTTAAATTCTGTTTTAGAATACTGCGTGAACTTCAACTTTGATGAACTAAATTTCAATCAAAATATCATTTGGATTTGGGATTTAGAGAGAGAGTCTTCAATACTATACACTGTTAATTCTGGTGATGCAACTATACTTATGTCAAAAATATCGACGCACCAAGGAGTTGTCTGATTTATATGAAAATAGGTTTACAAAGACGTTCAGAGCAAACATGAAAATGATACAAATTTGGTGATCGATTTATACAAAGCAAGAGCTCCAGTGTATCTGAACTGTGAATATAGCACGAGTATTCTATACTCCATATTCGGCGTGGCACGAGCTGATTTTCAAAATTTTGTTTATTTTTTTTTTTCAGTTAACTATTTCTACTGTTAAAATTTTACACAAATAAATTTACTGGCAATGCGTTTCTTTTAAATATCATCAAATATTATCTCTACAGACCTTACTGCAATTTAAAAGAAACGCATTGCCAGTAAATTTATTTGTGTAAAATTTTAACGATAGATGGCAATAAAATTTAATTTACTATTTCTACTGTATCAATGCCTAGCCGAGAGATTCTTGCTCATTACAAACATGTGTCAGAGTTTGAAAGAGGTCGTGACATTGGATTAAAAGAGGCTGGTTGGTCAAATCGACTAATCACGCGACATCTGTGTCGAAGTGATGCGGCTATTAGGCGATGTTGGCAAAAGTGGGTCAACAACGGAAGTATGCAACGTCAGGACGGCAGCGGTCGACCAAGGGACACAACAGAACGGGAGGACAAAGCGATTGTCAGAATGGCTGTCGCAGCACCGGATTCGACGTTATCTACCATCCAACGTGTGACCGGCACACAAGTGTCCAAAATGACCATCAACAGGCGACTGAGAGAGCGGAATCTAAGAGCTCGCCGACATTAACGATGCCTACCTCTTTCACCCGTACATCGACAAGTCCGACTACAGTGGTGTCGGAAGCGATCAACTTGGAACTGCGCTGACTGGGGACGTATAGTCTTTAGTGAAGAGTCCCGTTTCTTACTGTGTTCAAACGTGTCTGGAGACGTTCTGGGCAGCGTGTGGATCCTGGCCTTACTTTCGAACACCACACAGGTCCACAACAGATCATTATGGTCTGGAGTGGCATTTTATTTGATAGTAGAACCCCATTGGTAGTCATTTCTGGCACCCTGACAGCACAACGGTATGTAGATGACATTCTACGGCCTGTTTTGTTGCCATTCCTCTCACATCACCCCGGACTTACTTTTCTACAAGATAATGCCCGGCCACAAACGGCACGTGTTACTATGGATTGTCTTCAGTCTTACCAAACTCTTCCATGGCCAACAATGTCACCTGAATTCTCACCCAGAGAGCACATTTGGGACGTGATGTGAAGGCCATTGTAACTTTGTCTTATTAATATATACAGTTATCAGCGTCATAATCAAGCAACAATTCTTAATTCTGTCACCCCTTGCTTTTGTGAATGAAATAAATACCCATATATGGCCATTTCTCATAACCATCGGTGGTGCAGTGGTAGAATGCTCGCCTGCCACGCGCGCAGCCCGGGTTCGATTCCCGGCCGATGCATTTTTTTTTTTTTACAATTTTTAGAACTCATTCATATATTATACAAGAATGACATCCACGGCGCCAATTTATAATTGTAACGAATAGTATTTGAATAAAAGCATTTAATCGGGTAAAACCCGGGCGTTGTTCGGGTCATTCGGCTAGTCTCTAATTTGCTTCATGACAATAATATAGTAATTATTTAATTACCCCATATATAAGTTCCCCCCCAATACTGTCTGCCTTTCAGATTAATTCAACTATCCGCTTCTTGACAAGATTTTGAATGATTGAAATGACAGAACAGTGAGAATGGATCTTAATTTAATGACAGAGAGTACTTCCTGATCGTGCAACTGTTTATGATGACCCACTGCCATCTATCAGTAAAAAACCTACTGATGTTGAATCTTTAATAAATCATTTTTTCCCGAAATGTTATAACTGCGTATTAATACAAATTTAGCATTCATATTGAGTTATACATGTGTAATGACAGAGACCAAATGTTTATTGTATTCGTATTACAGCTTGTTAAAGGACGTTATTGTCTGAAAATTCTCCAAGCTTATATATTTTTAATAAAGAACTCGTCACTTTTACCTTTGGTCTTTTCTTAGTAATAATATCGGTCAATTCCAATTGTAATGTATTTCATGACTTAGAAAAGACCAAATGTTTCTTGTGTTCCATCTTTCTTGTATTCGTACTACAGCTTGTTAAAGGACGTTATTGTCTGAAAATTCTCCAAGCTAGTATCTCTTCAATAAAGAAGCTTGTCACTTTTACCTTTGGTCTTTTCTTAGCAATGATTTCTAGCAATTCCTATTGTAATGTATGTGATGAGAGGATAGGGTAAATATTTATTGTGTTCCATGTCTCTTATACTCGTATTACAGCCTGTTAAAGAACGTTATTGTCTGAAAACTTGCAAAGCTTATATCTCTTCAATAAACAAACTTTTTACTTTTACCTTTGGTCACTTCCTATCAATGATATTCGTCGATTCCACTTTTTGTAATGTATGTAATTACTATAAGAAATGTTCCTTGTGTTCCATCTTTCTTATATT
This sequence comes from Cordylochernes scorpioides, assembly GCA_030710605.1. Lineage (NCBI taxonomy): Eukaryota > Metazoa > Arthropoda > Arachnida > Pseudoscorpiones > Chernetidae > Cordylochernes > Cordylochernes scorpioides. The sequence goes on along the minus strand of CP092874.1, from coordinate 90,760,096 downwards.
CGTACTACAGCTTGTTAAAGGACGTTATTGTCTGAAAATTCTCCAAGCTAGTATCTCTTCAATAAAGAAATTTGTCGCTTTTACCTTTGGTCTTTTCTTAGTAATGATATTGGTCGATTCCTTTTGTTGTAATGTATGTGATGACTTAGAAGAGACCAAATGTTTGTTCAGTTCCATGTTTCTTGTATCGGTATTACAGCCTGTTGTAGAACGTTATTGTCTGAAAAGCTTGCCAAGCTTATTCCTCTTTAATAAATAAACTCGTTTTTACCTTTTATCTCTTCCTATCAATGATATTCGTCGATTCCACTTGTCATAATGTATGTAATTACTATAAGAAATGTTTCTTGTGTTTCATGTTTCTTATATTCATACTACAGCTTGTTGAAGGACTTTATTGTCTGAAAATTCTCCAATCTCATACCTCTTTAATGAAGAAATTTGTTACTTTTAACTTTGCTCTCTTTTTAGCAATGATATTTGGCATATCCTCCTGTTGTAACATGTGTGAAAAGAGTAGACGGAGTGAATATTCTCTAGTTGAGCCTTTTTGCATATGTTCATTTAGATAAATACAATATATGTAGAAGAAAATTCAAACAGTAAATCATTTATAAACATTTTTTAAAATTATAAACAATATAAAAATAGATATTAATATTTTATAGAATTTTCAATAGCAGCTAAAGTCCTAGGTATATCAATCATTTGATCTTTCGACTTTCTATCAACAGCTAGACTATTAGACAATTATACTTTATTTATTGTCATTTCTACTACATATTACATATAACTAGAATAACAATCACACACAACGGGTATTTACATTACGTTAACTCCTAGGGCCAATATAAACGTGTATTTACAAACATTTACCTCAGAAAAAAGACTACAGCAGTCGGTGATTCCCACCCCAGTTTCAGATCGGAAATAGGCGAAAGCGCCATCTATTGGCGGAGGTTGTAGGTGTTTTCAGGCCTTATACGCGACAATATTAATATATAAATATTTTTATATGAATACAATAAAATATAGGGTAGTCCATAAGTTCCAGAAAAACTTGTATTATTTTATTAAAAAATTAAAAGGCAAACTAGAATATAATAGCTATAGTTTTTTTATCTAGTTTGCTTTTTAATTTTTTAATAAATAAAAGGGTTCGTGACTTATAGGCTACTATATATGTTATATTAAAATATTATTTTATTTAAAATTATATTTCATAGATTCAAATACTCTGTTAAATCGACCGCCAGAGGTCATGCTTCCACTATAAAAACTCATTGTTGTTGTTTCCCGATGTCCGACTCAAAACTTTTGTACATTATGTAAATAAGTTTTTTTATTTTATTTTTATTCTTACGCCTTAATTCAGGCAGAACTTTTATCAAATTATGTCTTTTATATATTTCTTAAGCTCAATTAAAGCTATTTCTAATCTTCATTTTTCCTATTATTATACTTTCAAGATTTTAACCACGACTGTATACCATTGACCTAATACTAATGTATCCCAAAATTTATCAAATCTCAAGATCTTAATCTCAATCTTAAAAATAAATCCAAAATCAACAGGAATCTATTTTTTTTATTTATAATATATATATATATATATATATATGAGAATTAATTCCATTTATTACAATAAAAACGAGAGAGACTAATTATAGATTTATTTTTAAGACAAAAAATCAATATTAAAAATTAAGATAAAATACAAACTACCATAAAAATTTACCAAAATATAACCGATTGTAATAAAATATATCAAAATTAGAAACTATTATAGACGCGTATGATTCTTTTTCAAAATAAAAAATTTCTACTGTCCTTACTGCAATAGAAAAATTAATAGGACAGTACAAATTGTTTATTTTGAAAAAAAGAATCATACACGTCTATAATAGTTTCGAATTTTGATAACAGATGGCGCGCTAATGCATGATAATAATATATATAAACAAATTCTAATATGTGTTTAGATAAAAAACGTAATAAAAATCCAAATATTTGTTTTTTAAAAAGTAAAAGTGATAACTTAAAAAAAATCAAAGATGATAAAAGGATAAAAGACAACAAAAAAAAAAGTTAATAAAATCAGGTAGTAAGGGTATGTGTGGGCCATAAAATTTGTGGTCGCAATTCCCTATATTTATTCCAAGCTCGAGCCATAAATATGATATACTACTTGGACGTTCTAATGACAGATAAGCTCGACCATAAAGGTTAATACCGTTTCCAACGGACTGATAAGAAGACGGTCCTGCATCCAATGTGAATCCAAGAAATAGCTATCGCTTCGTTTTGTATTCATAGGCCGCTTGTCTTTATGGCTTCTACCAACGCCAAGTTTTATGATCCTGTAAAATTTAAAGTCATGTCTTACAAGATGTAATCTTGGTTGTGACAGACTGGTGATAACTGTGGGGGAAATATGATTGCCTTGCTTCAACTTGTCGGTGTGAAATGGAATCCTCACTAGAAAATGTCGTAAAGATTTCTTACCGACAACCACCAAAGAAATTATCTAGGCTTCTTTTTATTGGTCAGTTTATTTTTGATTGCCCTTTACTATGATTGGATGATGGTGTTATACTTTGGGTTGAAGGTGAACGTTGTGTAGGATCATACTGAGAAGTTTTATTGTTGGGTGACTAAATTCCGTATCGTTTTTATTACATTGGGGTTGAAGGTATTGTTTGAATAGCTCTACTCACCTTGTGATAATGCACAATAATATCTCTTCCAATTTTATAGATATGTATTTTATATAAAAGATAAATACAGTAGAACTTGGATTTTTCAAACGTCTTTAATTCAAAAATGTTTTTAATTCGAATATTTATCTTGGTCTCTAGACTTTTAAGTCTTTTATTCAATATGTCTTTAATTTGAATATTTATCTTGGTCCCTAGACTTTTAAGTCTTTTATTCAATATGTTTTTAATTCGAATATTTATCTTGATTTCTAGACTTTTAAACCTTTTATTTAAAACGTTTTTAATTCGAATATTTATCTTGATTTCTAGACTTTTAAGTCTTTTATTTAGAACGTTTTTAATTCGAATATGTATCTTGGTCCCTAGACTTTTAAGTATTTTATTTAAAACGTTTTTAAATTCTAATTTTTAGATAATTCGATTTTTTTGTCCCTTGGTCCTCGAATTTTCCAAATTCGACTGTATTTTAATACCTGAAGATATGTTTTTAAATTTTTTAAAAAAGTATTTAGAATGTTAGACGGTCATACATGAATGATAAGTTTTTTAAATTCGTTTTTGTTAATATCTTCTATTAATATGAAGCAATAACGCGCCATCTATATACACTGCGGCATGGGTTTTTCTTTCATACATAAAATGAACTTCTACTGTCTTTACTGCGATGAAAAAAAAAATATTAGGAGAGGGCTTGACTCATCAGTAGTGAACCCTCCAAGCGGTTTCGCCAATTTAATCTACCAGACCGCTTCTTTGAGCTCCAATATAATATAAGAGTCTTAGTCTCGCGGGAAGATTGATTGAGATTGAAACTACTTTTATTGTATCGTTCATATATGATTATATAAAGTTAAACACGGGTTAAACACAAAGTTAAATATGAATTAATAAGAATATATTAAAAAAAAAGACATATCCTGACCAGTAGCACATGTGGTTTTCAGAAGGCAGAGCGCAATGTGGTGGAACAGTAATCACGAGACGCCAACAGCGCTAAACGCATTCGTGGATAGCTTTTCTTGATTTATCAAGAAATTGGGTTGGCCAAATATCAGGGAATAGGCTAAATTAATGTTTAGTTGATTTCTGTTCCACTAGATGGCACTCTGCCTTCTGAAAAGCACATGTGCTCCTGGTCAGGATATGCCTTTTTTATTTTTAATATCAACACATGACTCACTTTTTTTTCTATTTTTTTTTTAAATAAGTATATATGTTATAATAAAATATTATTTTATTAAAAAAATATATATTTCATAGATACAAATACTCTGTTAAATCGACAGCCAGAGGTCACGCTTCCCCTATAAAAACTCGATTGTTGTTGTTTCCCGATGGCCGGCTCAAACCTTTTGTACATTATGTAAATAAGTTTTTCATTTTTTAGATTCTTACGCCTTAGGCCAGGCATTACTTTTTATCAAATTATGTTTTTTTTTATATATATTCCTTTAGCTCAATTAAATCAATTACTGATCAAAACAATTTTTATTATTATACTCTCAAGAATTTTAACCACGACTGCATTAACATAGCATATTCCTCAAGATAACCAAAATCAAGCAGAAAATCTCATTATTTTTATAACATATATATGTTTAAATGAATAAGAGAGAGTGTGTGTGTGCCATTACATTCGCGAATATAATATACAAGACAATAAATCTTATATTGAAATAAATTTAAATACAAATGTAATCTCAAAGCTATATGAAAGTTAATGACTCTCCAAATTCCAAATCCAAGGGATCAGTTATAGGTAAGATATATCGGTCTCAAATCCTCCCCGACACGATATATCGGGGGGTGTCCACAATTCCCTTAATCTCCTCATTCATTTTAATTTTGACTAATTACTAGTAAATGGTGGAGTAGTTTTGTAATCCGTGGTTAGTTACCATATCCCATTAACTCTCCTTCATTTCTTAATTAATTAATTATACAAATTAAATAATCCGAGGACCCTCTTCCGGATTACAGATAGAATTCGTGGATGTATGAACAATAAGCAAAATTAAAGCAGGAAGAAAAGAATGACATGGGCATCTAAGATACGGTTGGGTTATGATTTAAACAGTAATGACATAGAATAACACTCGTTGATGAATTCACATCCTATAATAATATATTTTTTAAAATTTTATCTTGATCATGGAATTGTACGCCCTTTAAATATATACTCATTGATAAAACTTAAGGAAGTGGAAAATATTTGAGTTGCCTGTGATCTGTTTTCTTAAAGGAGATAGAGGCAATTTTGTTTTGACACTTGGTTATCTCGTGTGTCTTCAATAAAGGTCACTGTGTATCAAATATCTTTCAGAGTTATTGTCTGAATCTCGATATACATCCTAAAAGGTACAACTTACTCAAGTGTTGTCTTTGAGTGTATTCAAGGTGTGAGGGGTTCTCGGAATCTTATCGGCAAATAAGGAAAACAACGCCTGGGTGGCTGACCACTCTCAATATTATTATCTTTACCTTGGAATAAGTTGTTCTCCGTATAAATTCCTCTTGTATATAATTTTATTGGAGAACTAATAGGTAAATACCCACCTTTATAATAAATTAATTATTCACAAATTTGCCTTTGGCTTTATTTATCTCCGTGATATATATTTGATTTTAAGGTCCTAGTAACATGGCGAATAAAACATTGAGAAAAACATAAGAAGACAATCAATTTTTAAAAATACGATAATGATGATGCTTGAAGTGGATCCCGGCCGTTACTATGGTCACCAGAACTTTCAATTAGCGACCGTTGACAAGTTTGGAGCGTGTCCCAGACAACGTCGCCTTTTTGTCTCTGACGCATTAGCATGCTGAAGCCTGAGGGCTCCCGTTTTTAACGCCAAACCTTTTGTATGGCCCTTCAACAGAATTTGCCTTTAAATGGGAACTTGCGTCCATAATGAGACGTCTCCCTTTTAATTAGGTTTAACATCAGTCTGTGTTGGAAGTCTCAATTCTAAGAAACTTGTGGTTGTTTGATCTCTTTAAGAAATTAAGATGGTTTTCTGTAGAAAGGAATCTATATCATAATTTATCATAGTGTTGTATTCATTTTTTCATTATAAAATGGTTCATTTTATGATAATTCGAAGGAAACATATATTTTCCTCTTCAACGTAATCTAATAGTCATTGTTATTATTCCAAAATAACTATTTGGTACCCTTAAAAAGAGAAACCTAGCTTATGTTATTTAAATCAAATAACATGAAAAGGATCTTCATATATCAAAAGGTTAGATAGTAAAAAGGCATATAAATTGAGAGGATTTAAAAGCACGAATGTTTCTTTTATATATAATACAAACTTCTACTGCCTCCACTGCGATTAAAAAATATATTGGGAGGGCTTGGCTGATCAGTGGTGAACCCTCCCAGCGGTTTAACAAATTTAATCCACCAGACCGCTTCTCAGAGCTCTAACACTGTATTGGACGATTCTGCTTATATACGCAGCACTGAAGGATAGAATCTCAGAAATGGTTTTCAAGAAAACTATGAACATAAGCTTATAGGACAGTAGAATTACATTCAAATATTTGCTTGGCCCTCCCAATATATTTTTTCATCGCAGTAAGGACAGTAGAAGTTTGTATTATGAGAATAAAAGAAACATTCGTGCTTTTAAATCCTTTCAATTTAAATGTATAGATGGCGCGTTATTGCTTTGTGTAAAAAGGCATATATTGGATTGAATAAAATATAATTTGCCAATATTTCGGCTGGCTGAACGCCAACCTTTATCAAGGCATTACATTTTTGTATACACAAACTCAGCATCGCTGTATATATTGTATATACAAAAATGTAATGCCTCGATAAAGGTTGGCGTTCAGCCAGCCGAAATATTGGCAAATAAATCTTTTATTCAATCCAATATATGTCTTTTTATTATCTAATGAATTAAGTATGGATTGCTCTAATTTCAGAACGATATCAAAAGGTGTAGGAAAAATTAGAAAATAGAATAAATATAAAATCTTCTAGAATAATCGATAGTAAATTTTTAAAAACCATGTATCATAAAATAATTTCAGAAAATTTTAAAATGTTCCCTTAAAAAAATAAAAATGTAAATATTTTTACAACGATATTTTAAAATTGTATTACTAAATCTTCTTGACTTAAAGATGATGCAGGTTTCCTACCAAAACCGAAACCTATCTCATTAACCGCAATGGGGCGCTGATTGCGGTAAAATTGGCAAATTTGTAAATAACTCCAAGGATATTCGAGATATAGACCAGAAAAATAGACTAAGGTTTTTCAGATTCGACTTTGTATACTCTTGAAACTTCAGCCAGATTAGCTACATATTGTGGACGTGCAAATTAAAAGAGGTTGGTGGACTAGTGGTTAAAACTCTCGATTCCCGACAGCCATGAACTGGGATCGAATCCCGCATTGGACACTTTTTTTTAAATATGTGAATAACCTTCATATATTATTCATTGTTATAAATATCATAAGCCAGGTTGCTCTTTTTGAGCTGTACCTAGTAAAATTATTTCGGAGGACGGTGTAAAGCCCATAAACATATTGCACCGAAGCATTTATTATTTTACACTTGTTTTAAAATATTATCATTTTTGTTGTTTATATTTTACTACTCTGTAAACTTCCCTCATTTCTTATCTTTTGTTTATTTGTAAATAACAATATTGTAAAGCTGCTCCTCTGGGTCCATGACAATTTTCTGTTGTTTTCGTGTCCAATGAAGATCCTCAGATATCTCCATACATCTCTATCACAGCAGTCGCAATGTTCTCTATCTTAGGTGTGTAAAGTTGCTCTTCTGAGTCCATGTCAATTTTCTGTTGTTGTTGTCGTGTCCAATGAAGAGCCTCAGATATCTCCATACATCTCTATCACAGCAGTCGCAATGCTCTCTATCTTAGGTGTGTAAAGCTGCTGTTCTGGGTCCATGTCAATTTTCTATTGTTGTTGTCGTGTCCAATGAAGAGACTCAGATGTCTCATACATCTCTATCACATCAGTGGCAATGTCCTCTATCTTGGGTGTGTAAAGCTGCTGTTCTGGGTCCATGTCTATTTTCTGTCTCAATATAGAGGACATTGAGACTGCTGTGATAGAGATGTATGGAGACATCTGAGGCTCTTCATTGGACACCGACAACAACAGAAGGTTGACATGAACTTAGAGCAGCAGGTATACACACCCAAGATAGAGGACATTGCGAGGCATTCATAGGTTGTTCTTGACTTAAATAAATTGCTGTCTCATCCTGAAATTTGTCTTTCCTAATTTTCCACGTGACAATATATATACATACTTTGACTTTATATATATTTATGAAGACTCGCCGAATGGCCTGAGCAATGCCTATGTTTTACCAGAGATCATTTTGCCTCGAATACGTATGTATAAAAATGTTGTTTTTTATTCAAATACTATTTGTTACGAAAATTTGAAACTATTTTAGACGAGTAAGATTCTTTTTGATACTAAACAATTTCTACTGCCCTTACTGCAATGGAAAAATTAAAGGGCATTTAATTTTTCCATTGCAGTAAGGGAAGTAGAATTTTTTTAATTTTAAAAAAGAATCTTACGCGTCTAAAATAGTTTCTAATTTTCATAACAGATGGCGCGCTAGTGCATCGCAATACTATTCGTTACAATTATAAATTATGACCCGGCTTCACCCGGAATCTCCCCAAGTGAATGTTTATCCAACGAATTTTGCTTGATATGAAACACAAACAAATATATTACAATATAATGCATCTTGTGATTGTAAAATGACATTCGAAAACTATCCCGCATGTGTTTCTTTTCAACGAAAAATCAAAATTTATTCCAAGGAGAAATAACGACTATTTCGATAGGAATTCCCATCCCTAGACACTTTATTTTTCCGTTTATCATTACTCTTCACAATTCATCCTTTCAAACTTCATCCCTAAGGTTAGAAATAATAGTTATTTCTCCTTGGAATAAATTTTGATTTTTCGTTGAAAAGAAACACATGCGGGATAGTTTTCGAATGTCGTTTTACAAACAAATATGTAAAGTATTTAATAATATTGTAGCGAGTAATTAGTTTTATCATTTTTATGTAAATATTTTAATTTATTTTTAATGCCTGATTTTTGCATAGGTGTTTGTTGTATTTTTGATTCCTATATATACTTTGGCGTGTATTCATTAATTCATATATTTTCCGGTTTGTTTGGTCAATAAAATAACGTTCTTCGTTTGCGGATCACCGACTCTACCTTTCTGCTACGCTACAACTGGTGGAGATGCTGGGTACCGATGCCCTCACGGATGACTTGATGGGAGGAGGCCTTCGCTTACAAGACTTGAAGCCACTTTCTGGTCTCTCTCTCTCTTTCTGCGAAGGTGAGACCGTCTTCTGCGAGGGTGAGACCGTCTTCTGCGGGGGTGGGGCCGTCTTTTGCGGAGTTGATACCGTCTTCTGCGGAAATTGCCGTCTGCAGAGATTGCCGTCTGTAGAAATTGCCGCCTGCAGAGATTGCCGCCTGCAGAAATTGCCGCCTGCAGAAATTGCCGCCTGCAGAGATTGCCGCCTGCAGAGATTGCCGCCTGCAGAGAATCGCCGTCTGCGGAGATGGGGGCGCCTTCTTCGGGAATGTAATCGCAGTCTGCAGAGATGAGAACGCCGTCTGCGGAGATCGCCGTCTGATGAGATGGAATATGTCTCGATCCAGAAAAAATTAGAGCAGTCCGTGACTTCCCCAGACCAAGAGACCTGGATATCCCTGGCCCTATTACGCGGTCGCGAGCTCGTAGACTGGAGGCGCAGGTCTCCTGCTGAACATCGGGTCGATGTCCTTTGAGAGGGGGGCTATGTAGCGAGTAATTAGTTTTATCATTTTTATGTAAATATTTTAATTTATTTTTAATGCCTGATTTTTTGCATAGGTGTTTGTTGTATTTTTGATTCCTATATATACTTTGGTGTGTATTCATTAATTCATATATTTTTCGGTTTGTTTGGTCAATAAAATAACGTTCTTCGTTTGCGGATCACCGACTCTACCTTTCTGCTACGCTACAATATCAATATTATACATTAGCTCGCAAATATGTTATAAAGAAATTGTTATGTTGTTTCCCGTTGGCCGGCTCAAATATTTTGGTAGATATGTAAATATGTAATCTTTTATTTTCTTTATTCTTCATGGATTAAGTCAGGTATTATTTCATCCTCAATTATGTTAACATATCAATTAAAGTAATTTATGATTAAAACTGTTTTTATTGTATTTTTAACGACTGCATACAATAAAAATACTCATGTATCCAAAAACCCAGCTAATAACCACTATCTCAACAAACTATAATATAACAGTAAGCCAACAAATTTTATAACTTATATACTCGTATATCTCTATATATATATAAAAGTCAATGTCTGTCTGTCTGTTTCGCGATAAACTCAAAAACTACTGAACCAATTGGTACCAAATTTTGCATGTCGCTTTTTATAAACCTGAGGAAAGTTTTCGGCTACATTTTGATTAGTATTTTTGGATATTTCTTTTTTCATTTGAAGAACTTTTTTTAAGGCGGAGTAAATACGAGGCGAAGTAACAACACGAGGCCAATTAAGCGACCAATGAGCGTTCTGCATTTCTTTTCAAGTTGCTTGCGTACTTTTTTTAAATATCTTTTTATACGAGTGTCACTTTTTTTACAAAAGTATTGAGAGAGAAATTTATATTACTAAGTTACGGTAAGTGTACACAATGCAATTAAAAGAAAAACTTCACAAAATTAGCGTTACTGTATGTAAACAATGGATTTCGTATTTTTTATTAATTTTTGTTCTGGCCTTTGTTTTTTTTATATATAATAAATAAAGTTACAGTCAATATGATAATTCTTAAAATTAAACAAACAATAGTCAATATGCAAAAAAATACAAACTAACTTAATAAAATATTATAATATCAAGCAATATGCAAAATCTCTCCTAATATTTAAATGTACATATTATTAGCATCTTAACGGCGTTTATTCGTTTTTATTATGTACTCTCCTGAATTCCCGGGCGAAGTCGGGTCATTCGTCTAGTTAAAAATAAAAAAAGCATATCCTGACCAGGAGTACATGTGTTTTTCAGAAGGCGGAGCGCCATCTGGTGGAACAGAAATCAACTATTCATTGATTTAACCTGTTCCCTGGTATTTAGATAACCCAATTTCTTGATAAATCAAGAAAAGCCATCCACGACCGCGTTTCACGCAGTTGGTGCTCGTCAGCGTGGAGTAGGCTGTACCACTGCGACCAAAAATATTTTTTGATTTATCAAGAAATTGGGTTGGCTAAATATCAGGGAACGAGCTAAATCAATATTTAGTTGATTTATTTTCCACCAGATGGCGCTCTCTGCCTTCTAAAAAGCACATGTGCTCCTGGTCAGGATATGCCTTTTTTATTTTTAGTATCAATACCTGGCCTTTTTATTTTTATTTTGTCTATTGTTTTTTCACTTATATATATTTTAACTGAAAAGACATATATTGGATTAAAATATAATATATTTACTAATATTTCAGTTGGCTGAACGCCAACCTTTATCAAAGTATTATAACATATATAATATTGAAAAAAGAGCAATCTATAAATATATCTTTAATTAAAAAGGCTTATATTGGATCCAAAAAAATATTTTACGCCAAATGAAATATTGGTAAATAAATTATATTTTTATCTAATGTATGCCTTTTTAATTAAATATATATTTATGGATTGCTCTACAATATACTCCTATATATTTAATTAAAAAGACATATATTGGATCAAAAAATCATTATTACCAATATTTCAGGACAAAATAAATGTCCATAATATAAATATATTTATCAATTTTTTTTTACCCATTTAATATAACAAAATATTTTAAAAACTCAATTCTGTTGACGTTATGTGGCGCTGAATTTGTTGTTGACACACATTAAATATGTTATAACACCTTGATAAAGGTTGGCGTTCAGCCAACTGAAATATTGGTAAAATAAATGATTTTTTGATCCAATATATGTCTTTTTTAATTGAAGATTTATTTATGGATTGCTCTATTTTCAAACCTACTATATATCTATATATATAAAAATGGATGTTTGTTGGTCCGTCCGTCCGTTCGTCAGTGATAATCTTCTACATCGCTCAACCAATCGTGATGAAACTTTGGGAAGATGTTTAGTATACTACCGGGATGGTTTCTGGCTAATTAGTCTTTAGAAATAACCTTTCGTTGCATTTTATCTACAATAAAACGTAAATTCACTCGCAATCAGCGCCCCCTCGCGGTAGACGTATGGCCTGAAATAGCCTCGCATGAGCTTATTTGTAACGTCAAGCCTAGCCTATAGGTTAGGTACACAGCTTCGTACCCCCGCAACCTAGGTTCGAGGCTCAGCGTGAGTGTTTTTTTTTTTCATTTCTTTTATATTATTGTAGGAAATTATTAAAAATATTATTTTATTTAAAATGTAGGCTTTTTAAAATAAAAATTAACATAAACAATTTTTTAATAATATTTGTAACAAACCTAGGTTCGAGGCTCAGCGTGGGTGTCTTTTTTTATTTTCATTTCTTTTTTATTATTTTAGCAAGGTCTGTTTTTACAGCATTATTATATTTTGATTGGTTTATTTTAAATATGTTTGTTATGAAGGCTCTATGTAATACTATTTAGAGCACATTTTACATTTTAAACACCTAAGCCCCCCTCTTTTTAATATTGTAGCAAAGTATTAAAAGTATTATTTTATTTTAGATGTTTGCCATGAAACTTTGGGAAGTTGTTTAGTATACTACCCGGACGATTTCTGGCGAATTATTTTAGAATAATATTTATAACAATATTTATAGCGAAATTAAGACATAGTGATTATATTCTGTGTTTGTGCATATATAAATATTTTACAGAAAATGTGAGAACGTTCTATTAGAATATCTCGAAAACAAAAAACACTACATATAAACGAGTTCGCTGACATTTATTAATGCAGTGATTATAATCAATGATTACAATGAAGGGCTATATTATCTATATATATAAAAATCACTTACAAATTTTAACGTAACGTTCCATTCTCAATCCCGTAGGGCTTTAGATCGGCTAAAACATTTTTATCTTTATAAGTGAATATTAACTTTACTGTACTGAATAGTTTAGTATAATGTTAATTTGACATATTACAATTTAGCCACAGCAACGCGTGGCCGGGTTCGCTAGTATATATATAAAATAAAACCTTGTGAAAGATGGACGATTAGTCCATCGAAATATTAGATTAATAAATAATCTTATTAAAATCCAAAATAAGCGTTAATTTTTAAATATATATATATATTATGGATTACTCTATATTCAGAATATATATATATGTCGTAACCCATTTATCTAAAAAACCGATATTTGGAAAAACATCTATAAAGGTATTTATAATATTTTTACGATATGAATCCATTAGGATTGAGTAGAAAAAAAAATAAATGGACGAGATAGGAAAAATGGAGAGAGAAATATAAATATTAGGTTTAATCTTTTCCATTAAAATATCACCGCTTTTAAACTTTTAAAGTGTAAGAAATGGGGGAACGACCATTTTAGAATAATTGTTAGAAGAAAAGATCTCATCAATATTTATTGCACATCCTAAAAAAAAATGCTTTATCCGTTAATGGTGAGAATATACGGGTCAGCTAGAGGAAGGAACACGTGACTCAGGCACGTGACAGGAATCCTGAAGAGAGCCAGTCCTAATCCAAGTCCATACATCTACATCACGCAATGTAAATTGACTCGGGCGAAGGCTCTAAGTGCCCCCAGATAAAAGCTCGGATTTGGTAGAAACGTCACTTAAGTCAAGATGAATAAAGAGGGATGCGAAGAGGCACGGAAAAACACAGAACTGCCTCACATTTACTGAAAGGCCACATTTCCCTTTCATTCTAACAACTGAATGAATAAAAAAAAAGAAGGAAAGATGAACTTGTTTTGAGGGTATTTTATTGTACGTCCAAGGCGTTTTCCGAAATGTGTGGAAGATTGCTTCTTGAGAAATGGGGCCAGGTTCACTCTAATGGACAGATTTATAAGGAGGACGTAAGATTAGGCTCAGAAAGGGATTTAGGCTCGCCGTTATTTTTCCAGGACTAAGCTAATGGCTTGCCTCTGCCCATCCTAAACAAATGACCTTCAGGGGGGACTGTCAAAGATGTCCCTTAATGTCACTTAATTTTGTGCTTATTGTGTAGTCCACTGATAACTATGCTCTTTCTTTCTTCCCATAAATAGAGATAGGAATCCTAGCCAATCAAAGTAAAGACATCTTGGCAATATTTGTTTGTTTGTTTTAACGTCTTTTATACAGTTTACCCACATTTCCCTTTTTTTTTTATAAATATATTTAATCAAATGTTTTTTTTTTTTTAAGATTGGTTTTATCTTTTGTATTATATTATTTTTTATGTTATTATTGTTAATATATTATTTATGTATATTACAATATTATTTATATATGTGTGTTTATGGTTCCCTAGCACGCCATCTGTTATGAAAATTCGAAACTATTATAGACGCGTATGATTCTTTTAGAAATTAAACAATTTCTACTGCCCTTACTGCAATTGAAAAATTAATGGGAGGGCCTAGCTCATCAGTGGTGAACCCTCCCAGTGGTTTCGCCAGTTTAATCTACCATACCGCTGTTATATTGCATTTTTCGATCTTCCTTTTATAGTGATACTGTTGCTATACTTTCGGAATGGGTATTTTAGGTATATGTGTTTGTATATATAATGTATATATTGATAAAATATAAATATTATAAGAGTTTGTAGATATGTGGAGATTAGAAATACTATTTTTATATGAAATAACCTCAATGTGTTTAGGTAGCAAAGTTGTTAGCTCGTTGACATCGTTTAGATATAATCAGCGTTTAATATATAGTATATGCAAATTAAATATTAATATGTAAAAAGGCATATATTGGATCAAAATATCATTTATTTTACTAATATTTCAGTTGGCTGAACGCCAACCTTTATCAAAGGTATTACAACATATTAATGTGTGTCAACAACAAACTTAGCGCCACATAACGTCAACAAATCAAAACTCTATCAACATACGCAAACACCTAATCATTAACCAGATTTCCAATCAACAAAATCCTACATTCCAAAATACCATATAAACATTAAAGACAATTTATTTTTGACATTTCAAAATATTTTAATGAAACGTAGTCAATTGCTACAAATATTTTCTTCTCTTCTTCTTTCTTATCTCCACTCAATCATATTAGGGTATCAAGTTGTGACCCTTGATGGTCTCTGTTTGACAACCACCATGACTGGGTGAAGTAGAATGTATCTGCCTTTGTCATAAAGACTGGGAGCACTACTCAGTGGGAGGCTGACTTAGCTCCAAAAGAAATGGCCGCCTCTGACATGAGGAACAGACGCAATATACAGCCATTCCTAACATGGAGTACAATCGCTGTTATCCTGTATCCATGGATCAGGAGCCCTTACAGGGTACTATCAGCCGGGCCAGCTGAACCCAGGTTTTTAGTGAGTTTGTTACTGCTCCCCCTCCTCCTTTTTCATCCGGGCTTGGGACCGGCAAAGGCGGAGTTGTTACAGATATTAATGAGAGAAATTAAAGAGATAAATTAGATATTAAAGATTTTGACGTTAAAATACAACACACAAAATACTCTTACATTAGAAGATAATGGGATCTTTAAACAGGCCATCAATAGACATACAGAACAATTATAAAAAAGCCATCTCCTTATCGTGCAACTGAAAGTTGCTGATGGCTTGTGCCATCCGTGGTTAGCTTTTCTTGATTAATCAAGAATGAATATTTGGCCAATTCTGGAATAATTAAAAATCAACTAGAATAGTTGATATTTATTCCGATAGATGGCCCAAGCAATCAGAAACTTTCAGTTGCTCCATAAAGAGATGCCTTTTTTATAAATTATGCACCTTATCCCAGTACAATATCACATTTATACTCTCTTTCTTTTTTTATATAGAACAATATAATTCAACCAACATCATATCAACATATCTCCATAACCTAATATGCAAATTAAATCCACAATGTAATATAATCCATTATGTAAATATGTTTTAAGATCATATATCACATATAAATATTTAAGGTTAATAAAGCGTATCTTCTGGCCACCAAATCGAGCGGTTTATATGACAGCGCCATCTAGCGGAACAAATATTAACTAAACATTGATTTATTCCATAATTAAGCGGTCTGGGTATGTCCTTTTTATTGTTAATATCCCCATTAGATATTATATATTTTCTTGTTTTTTAGCGTATATTTATATTGTTACACCAAGTTGCAGCTTTGCAGGGTCATCGACCTTGGTTTCTCCTTCTTAGTGTTATACACCGAGCGGGTTTCCATACTCAAAGCAAATAAAGAAAAGTAAATAAAAATAAATTACCTTTTAAAGTTATTACGTTTATTTATTCGTTGTCTTCCTCGTAGGTCGCGATCCGCAGTCTAGGTCCTCTCTCGCTTCAATAACCAATCAAGATATATGTACAATAAAATATAACAAAAGGAATGAAACTATAAAAAGGAATGATGATAATCTAAATAATCAATTTTAAACAATTATAGGGCGCATTATAATTGATACAACATTATAAGATATGAATTTAAAAAGGTCTCAGGTGTTATATAATATATATATGTTATATATATATATTTCTGAATATAGATAAATCCATATTTAAATCTTTAGTTATTAAAAAGGTATATATTGGATTGAATAAAATATTTATTTGTCAATATTTCGTATGTAATGCCTTGACAAAGGTTGGCATTAAGCAACCGAAATATTGGCAAATAAATCTTTTATTTAATCCAATATATGCCTTTTTATGATCTATACAGTTAAACCTGTCTATAGCGCTACCTCTTGGGACTCACCAAAATAGGGTGCTATAGAGAGGGGATGCTATAGACAGGTCACTTTCAACGTAAATCGCATCGTACTACGTATTTAAAACCTGGCGCTATAGAGAGGGAGGCGCTATTTAAAGGGGGCGCTATAGACAGGTTTAACTGAATATATAAAGACAGATTATCAAAACCTATTTAACACTTATAATAATCAAAAATAAAAATGGCATATCCTGACCAGGAGCACATGTGCTTTACAGAAGGCAGAGCGCCATCTGGTAAAACAGAAATCAACTAAACATTGATTTAACCTGTTCCCTGATATTTGGCCAACCCAATTTCTTGATAAATCAAGAAAAGCCATCCACGAACGCGTTTCGCGCTTTTGGCGCTCGTTAGCATGGAGTAGGCTGTACCACTGTAAAGCACATGTGCTCCTGGTCAGGATATGCCATTTTTATTTTTGATTTCAACACCTGACCTTTTTATCTTTTTTTTTTTTCTTTCGTTTTTTCACTTATAATAATCATATGGTTATTTATATTTATAACGTTCATGATAGAAGGAATCTTCTAAATGCTTGTAAATTATAAATAATTAAAAAGTCATAGTATATATATATATATTTGTATTTTGATACAAATTCTATATGAAGTAAAAAATGAAAATATATTTTATTTATCCGAATATATTTGAAACAAGTGAATAAAAATAATTAATAAAATATTTCTCGCAAATACAAATGTACGCAAGTGTTTAAATTTATAATCGGATATTGAATACAAAAATAATATATTCAATGTATTGTCGTGAGACATTCAATAGAGAGATATTTGCTTTTTTATCATCGTCTGCTTTTAAAAGAATTCAATTGAAACGATATTTGAATTTTCATTTTTCTAACTTCGACGCTATTTAAATATAAATCATATATCAAAATTGAAAATATTTATCCTTCAACTAGAGAAAAAGAAGAAAAAAAAAGTCTTTTGTCAATTCGTTTCAACACATGCACTGTTTGATCTTTTTTTTTTTAAAGCCAAAAGATGAATTTTTCCACATTGATTGATAACAAATACAGATCAAGGGAAAGGGAGAAAAAAAGAAGAAAAATGAATAAATAAATAAAGAAGAATATGGTGGGATAGAAGGCAAAATTGAAATTATTTGCGTCTTTTTTTGCCATTGTAAACCTGGACAAAGGATATTATATTCCTAAAGTTGCTTCATGCTCTAAAGGCTGAGAGAGATGACAGTTTGAACAAAGAGTTGTCCGACGTTTGAATAAATTGACTCTGCGGGGGAGGATGCTGGGTTTCTAGATTCAAATGAAGGCTATTGGAGCATGTTAGATTGGCGAGATAAGTCTTGGATTGATCTATTCAATTATGCTATCTATCCATGCATATATTTTCTCAAAATCCTATGTCGTACCCAGACACTATTCGTTTTCTTTGTCTAATCAGGATGCCACAAAGATACACGTGAGTTTGAAGGTATGCAGTAAATCTATCCATGCATATATTTTCTCAAAATCCTATGTCGTACCCAGACACTATTCGTTTTCTTTGTCTAATCAGGATGCCACAAAGATACACATGTGAGTTTGAAGGTATGCAGTAAATCTATCCATGCATATATTTTCTCAAAATCCTATGTCGTACCCAGACACTATTCGTTCTTTGTCTAATCAGGATGCCACAAAGATATACGTGAGTTTGAAGGTATGCAGTAAATCTATCCATGCATATATTTTCTCAAAATCCTATGTCGTACCCAGACACTATTCGTTCTTTGTTTAATCAGGATGCCACAAAGATACACGTGAGTTTGAAGGTATGCAGTAAATCTATCCATGCATAGATATTCTCAAACTCCTATGTCGTACCCAGACACTATTCGTTTTCTTTGTCTAATCAGGATGCCATAAAGATACACATGTGAGTTTGAAGGTATGCAGTAAATCTATCCATGCATATATTTTCTCAAAATCCTATGTCGTACCCAGACACTATTCGTTTTCTTTGTCTAATCAGGATGCCACAAAGATACACGTGAGTTTGAAGGTATGCAGTAAATCTATCCATGCATATATTTTCTCAAAATCCTATGTCGTACCCAGACACTATTCGTTTTCTTTGTCTAATCAGGATGCCACAAAGATACACGTGAGTTTGAAGGTATGCAGCAAATCTATTCATGCATATATTTTCTCAAAATCCTATGTCGTACCCAGACGCTATTCGGTTTCTTTGTCTAATCAGGATGACACAAAGATACACGTGAGTTTGAAGGTATGCAGTAAATCTATCCATGCATATATTTTCTCAAAATACTATGTCGTACCCAGACACTATTCGTTTTCTTTGTCTAATCAGGATGCCACAAAGATACACGTGAATTTGAAGGTATGCAGCAAATCTATTCATGCATATATTTTCTCAAAATCCTATGTCGTACCCAGACACTATTCGTTCTTTGTTCAATCAGGATGCCACAAAGATACACGTGAGTTTGAAGGTATGCAGTAAATCTATCCATGCATAGATATTCTCAAAATCCTATGTCGTATCCAGATGCTGTTCGTGTTCTTTGTCTAATCAGGATGCCACAAAGATACACGTGAGTTCGAAGGAATGCAGAAAATCTATTCATGAATATATTTTCTCAAAATACTTCCTACAAAAATACTGTTACGTCGTACCCAGAAGCTATTCGTTTTCTTTGTTTCATCAGGATGCCACAAAAATACATACGTCATGCCTTAAACTAATGAGTAATGAGCACAGATACATATATGAGTTCGAAGGGATGCAACAAATCTATTCATGCATAGATTTTCTCCAAATACTTCCAACACTATTCGTGTTCTTTGTCTAATCACAGAATGCCACACAGATACATACGTCCTGCCTTAAACTAATAAGTAATGAGCACAGATACATAACACGAGTTCGAAGGGATGCAACAAATTTATCCATGCATACATTTTCTCAAAATACTTCCTACAAAATACTGTTGTGTCTTACACATAAGCTATTCGTGTTCTTTGTTTAATCAGGATGCCACAAAGATACAGATGTGAGTTCGAGGGGATGCAGCAAAAGTTATCGCTTTATTATACGTGGCGCTAAACAGAAGAAGTACGATAAGTGGAACTTGTCTTCAATTTCCTCGTCAGAATGATTCTTGGCGCCGTGGATGTCACTCTTGTGAAACGACCCGCTCCACACTGTACATGTCCAGCTTGGACTACACCGTCTTGTAGGCCGCTCCGATGTCAGACTCTCCTGGCACCGTCTTGCAGGATCATCCACAGGCCCTGGAGACAACTTCCAACGTTTACTACTTGCCGCAGATGTTACCAGACTTTCCTCTTGTTCCCCCACACGATAATGCTGGTTTTGGCGCATGCCGCTGTGGCGCTTGTTCCCCAACACATGCATGGGCCATCTTCTCGCAGTTGGAGTCCATCCACAACTTCACCCTAGGATCTTGGCTTCTCGGATAGCTTGTTATTCAGAGAGAGTATTCATTACACAATACCCTAAAACAAGTTGAAGAGCACTACTTCTCTAATATAATGGTTCATATTCGAATGGTATGTACCACTGGCAAAAATACTTCGATTGTCACAAAGCAATAACACGCCATCTATACATATAAAATGAAAGGATTTAAAAGCACGAATATTTCTTTTATACATAATTACAAACTTCAACTGCCCTTGCCTAACTGGCCTTGTCTTTATTGTTTGCGGAAGAGCATTGCTCGATGCAAATATTTGATGTAATTTTACTGTCCTATAAGCTTATGTCCATGGTTTTCTTGACAATCATTTCTAAGATTCCATCTTTCAGTGCTGCGTATATAAGCAGAATGATCCAATACAGTATTAGAACTCTAAGAAGCGGTCTGGTGGATTAAATTGGCGAAACCGCTAGGAGGGTTCACCACTGCTGAGCCAAGCCCTCCCAATATATTTTTTAATTGCAGTAAGGGCAGTAGAAGTTTGTATTATGTATAAAAGAAACATTCGTGCTTTTAAATCCTTTAATTTTATATGTATACTTCGATTGTGACTCTCGAAGCAGGATTCCATCCATTTTTCCACAACTTCACCCTGAGATCTTTCCCGCTCGGATAGCTTGTCATATAGAAAGAAGGGGAGCATCCATTTCACAAAACTCTAAAACACGTTGAGTTACTACATCTCTAATATAATGGTTCATGTTCGAATGGTATCTACCACTGGCAGAAATACTCCGATTGCAGATTAGAAATGACTACGTAGCTTTGTAGTCATATATTTCAATATACACTATATTTTATCAAAATTCGAAACTATTATAGACGCGTATGATTCTTTTTAAAAATAAACAAATTCTACTGTCCTTACTGCAATGGAAAAATTAATGGGAGCCTAGCTCATCATTGCAGTAAGGACAGTAGAAATTGTTTATTTTTTAAAAATCATACACGTTTATAATAGTTACGAATTTTGATAACAGATGGCGTGCTAATACATCATAACACTATATTTTCATATATAACATAATTATATATGTAAAAGCTCCGAAATATAGATGCAATTCAACGCGCCAATTTGCTCATTCTGTAATAATAAATAAGTGTTGTGGCTTTGTCACCGATCCGAGGCCACTAGTTTGCGGCGACGGTCACTAGATACCGTCTATTTTTGACGTCTATTTTAATGGGAAATGTAACCTTTATTTTTGTTGATTTTGAAATTTGCAGATATTTCTACGATATATTTGATATGCAGATTACAATTCCAATTATTTTATTTCCAAATCGCTATATCCCGCAAGGGATACTTGCGCCAAACAAGAAGAAAAGTTTATTTACATAAGTTATTTACATTATTCAACGCATGAAAACATTAGAGATCCAGATTTTGTAGAAAGTTTAGAATGTATTTACAAAATGAATTAAACTTTAAATATGATTTTTTATCGGGGATATCGAATCGTTAAGTTCACAAACAACTTGTTCATTCTTCATTCTATAATCTTGAAATGCTGGGCAATCGATCAGTAGATGTCTTGAGGTTTGTTCCTCAATACCACAAAAGCAACTTGAATTCTCCACAGCCTTTATTCTATTTAAAACCTATTGAAATTTCCGTGGTTTGTAACAAATTGAGTATTATAAAAATTTGGACGAAAGTATTTAGGGATTTCTTGGGGAAAAAAGCTTAAGAAAGTATTGTATGCAGATAGTTTAGTATTGTTTATGCAAATTGACATCTCTGCATATATAGCGCAGCTTTGTTGGATTGTTGGTTGGCTAGCTGTTATTGAATAGGACAGGCCGGCGTGAGCTGCTGATGTACAGTACATATAATTTTATCTTTTTGTCCTTCTTCTATCGTTTTATAGCTTTAGGTAATAAAGGTTCTTTCTCTTCCTTTACGAATCTATAATTTTATCCCAACATTTTTTTTTATATTTCCTCCCAGATTTCTGCCGTGAGAAAATTAACAAATAAAAGTCGCCTTTCCCGTTAAAATATACACCAATACCTCGCTTTGCTTCGTTTCGTTTTGCGTTTTTTTCGAAATTGCGTCGCTGCTTAATTTTTACTGATTTTCACGGTGCGTTGTTAGATTTTCGAAGTTGCGTTGTTTTGGATTCGAGTCTTTAATTTAAAAAAAAATGTTTTTCCTAAAATACGGCAACACCTTTGTTTTTGATTGCGCCTTTACATATTTTGACTTTGCGTCGTTTCAATTTGCGTCGTGTTTTTTTTGGAACGTAACCCTGACGCAAAGCGAGGTATGGGTGTATATTGAATATAAACACATTTATGTACATGGATATCATCTTCCCGCAACTTTGTTTTGTATTCTAGCCTCAAATGCGGCCCTTGCTAATTCACCAGCTTCAACACCTGTTTAGTAAATTCGACCGATTTCATAATCCTTCTCATAGGATCTTATGGAATCGAAGCCGTCTATGTACTGATGAGGGCCATAGCCTGAAACCATGGTATACAGGTTTGTAAAACGACACTTGAAGTTACACCGCATGAGTTTCTTTTCGACGAAAAATCAAATTTTTATTTCAAGGTGAAATATCGACTATTTCTATCCTTTTTGGATGAGGTATGAAAGGATGAATTATGAAGAGTAATGATGAACGGAAAAAAATAAAAGTGTCCAGAGATGGGAATCGAACCCACAATGTTTCGCTTACCGGGCAGATGCCATGTCCACTAGGCTACCCTTGACGTATTTTTCTGTTCGTAAATGATACATAAAGTAACTTATAATACAATATAATACACTGCGGCCGGTGATTGTAAAACAACACTTGAAGTTACACCGTATAAGTTTCTTTTCGACGAAAAATCAAATTTTTATTTCAAGGTGAAATATCGACTATTTCTAACCTTTTTGGATGAAGTTTGCTTTTGTCTGAATTTCCTAAACCTGATGCTGTGGTTCATTCTTTATCAATACTAATAAAGTTATTTTACTGGGATGATAAACAGAATATATCTCTAGGATTCATAATTGAAGTAAAAGGTATCTCTCTCTTTATTTATATTAATAAATACACCAATAGACAATACTTGAGAAAGTTTCATAGTTTGATGTCGCGGATCATTATTTTTGAAGAAGACAAAGTCAATTTTGTTAACATTTGATTATCTCGTGTTTATAAATTTAATTGCCATCTACGTTAATATTTTACACAAAATAAATTTACTGGCAAAGCGTTTCTTTTAAATATCATCAAATATTATCTCTACAGACCTTACTGCAATGATGTGTGTTATTCAATGAGAGGGCTTGGCTCATCAGTAGTGAACCCTCTCAGCGGTTTCGCCGAATTATTTCGCCAAATTCGCCTTCCATAGAAAATACAGGGTATATTCCAAACCAATCCAATACAATAGTAGAGCGGTCTAGAGATTAATTTGGCGAAACCGCTGAGAGGGTTAACTACTGATGAGCCAAACCCTCTCATTTAATAACTCATATCATTGCAGTAAGGTCTGTAGAGATAATATTTGATGATATTTAAAAGAAACGCTTTGCCAGTGAATTTATTTTGTGTAAAATATCTCATGTTTCGTGATTGAAGGTCACTGTTTAACTTGAAATCAAAATTCAATGAAATATTTCCTTGTATCAATTTTAAGTTGGAAACACAAATAAACTTATCCCTGGAAGTCTTGTGTTAATCCCGATATACATGCTGAAAGCTATAACTTCCTTAAGTTTTGTCCATGAGTGTATCTTTCAGAGTTATTGTCTGAATCCCGATATACATGCTGAAAGCTATAACTTCCTTAAGTTTTGTCCATGAGTGTATCTTTCAGAGTTATTGTCTGAATCCCGATATACATGCTGAAAGCTATAACTTCCTTAAGTTTTGTCCATGAGTGTATCTTTCAGAGTTATTGTCTGAATCCCGATATACATGCTGAAAGCTATAACTTCCTTAAGTTTTGTCCATGAGTGTATCTTTCAGAGTTATTGTCTGAATCCCGATATACATGCCGAAAGCAATAACTTCCTTAAGTTTTGTCCATGAGTGTATCTTTCAGAGTTATTGTCTGAATCCCGATATACATGCTGAAAGCTATAACTTCCTTAAGTTTTGTCCATGAGTGTATCTTTCAGAGTTATTGTCTGAATCCCGATATACATGCTGAAAGCTATAACTTCCTTAAGTTTTGTCCATGAGTGTATCTTTCAGAGTTATTGTCTGAATCCCGATATACATGCTGAAAGCTATAACTTCCTTAAGTTTTGTCCATGAGGGTATCTTTCAGAGTTATTGTCTGAATCCCGATATACATGCTGAAAGCTATAACTTCCTTAAGTTTTGTCCATATGTGTATCTTTCAGAGTTATTGTCTGAATCCCGATATACATGCTGAAAGCTATAACTTCCTTAAGTTTTGTCCATGAGTGTATCTTTCAGAGTTATTGTCTAAATCCCGATATACATGCTAAAAGGTACAACTTCCTTAAGTTTTGTCCATGAGTGTATCTTTCAGAGTTATTGTCTGAATCCCGATATACATGCTAAAAAGTACAACTTCCTTAAGTTTTGTCCATAAGTGTATCTTTCAGAGTTATTGTCTGAATCCCGATATACAAGCTAAAAGGTACAACTTCCTTAAGTTTTGTCCATAAATGTATCTTTCAGATTTATTGTCTGAATCCCGATATACATGGTAAAAGGTATAACTTCCTTAAGTTTTGTCCATGAGTGTATCTTTCAGAGTTATTGTCTGAATCCCGATATACATGCTAAAAGGTACAACTTCTTTAAGTTTTGTCCATGAGTGTATCTTTCAGAGTTATTGTCTGAATCCCGATATATATGGTAAAAGGTACAACTTCCTTAAGTTTTGTCCATGAGTGTATCTTTCAGAGTTATTGTCTGAATCCCGATATATATATGGTAAAAGGTACAACTTTCTTAAGTTTTGTCCATGAGTGTATCTTTCTGAGTTATTGTCTGAATCCCGATATATATGGTAAAAGGCACAACTTCCTTAAGTATTGTCCATGAGTATATCTTTCAGATTTATTGTCTCAATCCCGATATACATGGTAAAAGGTACAACTTCCTTAAGTATTGTCCATGAGTGTATCTTTCAGAGTTATTGTCTGAATCCCTATATACATGCTAAAAGGTACAACTTCCTTAAGTTTTGTCCATGAGTGTATATTTCAGAGTTATTGTCTGAATCCCGATATACATGGTAAAAGGTACAACTTCCTTAATTATTGTCCATGAGTGTATCTTTCAGAGTTATTGTCTCAATCCCGATATACATGGTAAAAGGTACAACTTCCTTAAGTTTTGTCCATGAGTGTATCTTTCAGAGTTATTGTCTGAATCCCGTTATACAGGCTAAAAGGTATAACTTCCTTAAGTTTTGTCCATGAGTGTATCTTTCAGAGTTATTGTCTGAATCCCGATATACATGCTAAAAGGTATAACTTCCTTAAGTTTTGTCCATGAGTGTATCTTTCAGAGTTATTGTCTGAATCCCGATATACACGCTAAAAGGTACAACTTCCTTAAGTTTTTTCTATGAGTGTATCTTTCAGAGTTATTGTCTGAATCCCGATATACATGCTGAAAGGTTCAACTTATTTAAGTTTTGTCCATGAGTGTATATTTCAGAGTTATTGTCTGAATCCCGATATACATGGTAAAAGGTATAACTTCCTTAAGTTTTGTCCATGAGTGTATCTTTCAGAGTTATTGTCTGAATCCCGATATACATGGTAAAAGGTACAACTTCCTTAAGTATTGTCCATGAGTGTATCTTTCAGAGTTATTGTCTGAATCCCTATATACATGCTAAAAGGTACAACTTCCTTAAGTTTTGTCCATGAGTGTATATTTCAGAGTTATTGTCTGAATCCCGATATACATGGTAAAAGGTACAACTTCCTTAAGTATTGTCCATGAGTGTATCTTTCAGAGTTATTGTCTCAATCCCGATATACATGGTAAAAGGTACAACTTCCTTAAGTTTTGTCCATGAGTGTATCTTTCAGAGTTATTGTCTGAATCCCGTTATACAGGCTGAAAGGTATAACTTCCTTAAGTTTTGTCCATGAGTGTATCTTTCAGAGTTATTGTCTGAATCCCGATATACATGCTAAAAGGTATAACTTCCTTAAGTTTTGTCCATGAGTGTATCTTTCAGAGTTATTGTCTGTATCCCGATATACACGCTAAAAGGTACAACTTCCTTAAGTTTTTTCTATGAGTGTATCTTTCAGAGTTATTGTCTGATTCCCGATATACATGCTGAAAGGTTCAACCTATTTAAGTTTTGTCCATTAGTGTATATTTCAGAGTTATTGTCTGAATCCCGATATACATGGTAAAAGGTATAACTTCCTTAAGTTTTGTCCATGAGTGTATATTTCAGAGTTATTGTCTGAATCCCGATATACA
This sequence comes from Cordylochernes scorpioides, assembly GCA_030710605.1. Taxonomy (NCBI): domain Eukaryota; kingdom Metazoa; phylum Arthropoda; class Arachnida; order Pseudoscorpiones; family Chernetidae; genus Cordylochernes; species Cordylochernes scorpioides. Next base: position 90,733,450 of record CP092874.1, on the reverse strand, counting down.
TGGTAAAAGGTATAACTTCCTTAAGTTTTGTCCATGAGTGTATCTTTCAGAGTTATTGTCTGAATCCCGATATACATGGTAAAAGGTATAACTTCCTTAAGTTTTGTCCATGAGTGTATCTTTCAGAGTTATTGTCTGAATCCCGATATACATGGTAAAAGGTATAACTTCCTTAAGTTTTGTCCATGAGTGTATATTTCAGAGTTATTGTCTGAATCCCGATATACATGGTAAAAGGTTTAACTTCCTTAAGTTTTGTCCATGAGTGTATCTTTCAGAGTTATTGTCTGAATCCCGATATACATGGTAAAAGGTATAACTTACTTAAGTTTTGTTCATGAGTGTATCTTTCAGAGTTATTGTCTGAATCCCGATATACATGGTAAAAGGTATAACTTCCTTAAGTTTTGTTCATGAGTGTATCTTTCAGAGTTATTGTCTAAATCCCGATATACATGGTAAAAGGTATAACTTCCTTAAGTTTTGTTCATGAGTGTATCTTTCAGAGCTATTGTCTGAATCCCGATATACATGGTAAAAGGTATAACTTCCTTAAGTTTTGTTCATGAGTGTATATTATATGAAAATTATTTTTTTTGTTATAAAGAGCTTCTCTGAAAGAAGTATTTATACCTTATTCAAAATATTTTGTTAGAAATAGCTCTCAATCATTTATAATTAGCTATAGAGATGATTATAAACAAAACAAATTGTTAGAGACAAGATTGAAATTGAAGTAAGAATTGTTTAAAAAGAAGTTAGGTTCTGGTGCCTCATTGGCTGTGTATTTACCTAGGGTGAGTGGAGACACCTCTAATGACGTGCCTATCCAATTAATTACCGAGACAGCGGAGATTACCCATTCAAAGTTCATTAAATCAGGTTGTTGCTATGGCAATTCCGTAGGTGATTAAAAATTGACCGCCTCCTCTGTAATGGGCCCACTGGCTAACGTTATGAGCCCACCATTACGTGACAATGAATGACGTCGCCTTTTTTTTTTTAACTCGCGGTATCTCCATAATGACATTTTATACAGAATGAGGGGGACAAATCAGTGTGAAATGTAATCAACAATAAGCTGAATCATAATGACTCTATAAAAGATTTAGAACTTTGTCTGAATGGCTTCGTTAAAATTTGTTATAATAGGATGGAAATTGGCACTGACCGTGTCTCCATCATGATAATCATCTGGGATTAGGGTAGATATGGAAGGTAAGCTAAGCTTCGTCACATTCCCCTCTTTCGGATATGATCCTTTTTTCAAATTCAAAATTATGCTAAAATTGATGGCCGGTCTAGCTAAAAAGGAAGGATTTTCATTGGGATTTACATGTATTTGTCAGAGCTTTTTGCTAATTGATGAATGAGACTACATTTTTATCATGCTGTAAAATTTTCAAAACGATTATACTACAACCTCCTTAAGTTTTGTCCATTTTGTATGGATATAAACTATAAAATGCATTATAAACTCACATCAAGCCCTTGGAGCTTGTATATTAGGATTCAGACAATAACTCTGAAAGATACACTCATGGACAACACTTAAGAAAGTTGTACCTTTTAGCATGTATATCGGGATTCAGACAATAACTCTGAAAGATATACTCATGGACAACGCTTAAGGAAGTTGTACCTTTTAGCATGTATATCGGGATATAGACAATAACTTTGAAAGATATACTCATTGACAACGCTTAAGGAAGTTGTACCTTTTAGCATGTATATCGGGATATAGACAATAACTTTGAAATATACACTCATGGACAACACTTAAGGAAGTTGTACCTTTTAGCATGTATATCAGGATTCAGACAATAACTATGAAAGATATTTTCATGGGCAACACTTAAGGAAGTTGTACCTTTTAGCATGTATATCGGTATTCATATAATAACTCTGAAAGATATTACAGTGACCTTTATTGTTAGACACCAGATAACTAACTGTTAACAAAATTAATAAAGATTATTGAAAGAGAATGGAAAAATTTCACTTCGACAAAAATAGCATCGATTGAATATGTTTGATTTTTTTCCTATCAAGTTTAAAGCAAAATACGTGAATAGAATAAGAAACCGCTGAAGCGATTCACTATTGATGAGCTAAGCCCTCCCATTAATTTATCAATGCATTATGAACAACAGAAATTTGTTTTATTTTCAAAAAGAAAAAAATATATATATACGCGTTAAAATTATTTAAAATTTCTCATAAGAGTTGACCTACTAATGCATGAAATCATGTATAAAATAAGAACACACATTGTATATTATTTAATTAAAAAGACATATATGGGATCAAAATACCATTTATTTTACCAATACACCTATCCCCCGATTTACACGGTAGATACGTTCCTGAGAAAAACGTGTAAATCGAGGGATAAGGTGTTTATTAAACTGTCAAATCTATATAGGTGTTCGCCCTCTCATGAATCCTCCCAATATTCTTTTCAACATAGGTAGTATAGAGTAGAATATCGCATTTTAGTATAGTGCGATAAAAAAAACTTATTTGGAAAACCGTGTAAAAGCGAAAACGTGTAAAACAAGTACCGTGTAAATCGGGGGATAGGTGTATTTCAGTTGGTTAAACGCCAACCTTTAATACATTCTTTTTCTTCTTATTCAGCACATTTGTTTGAAAATGGTAAAAACACTGTTACCGAAACGTCACACACTATTTATTTGGATTTGTTCTTATTAACTTGTGAACTTTGACAAAAATCTGATTTTAAAAAGTACAAATTGATATGTTTTGAAAATAGAGTAATCCATAAATAAATCTCTAATTGAAAAGACATATATTGGATCAAAATATCATTTATTTTATCAATATTTCAGTTGGCTGAATGCCAACCTTTATCAAGGTATTATAACATTGTTGCATCATGATTAATTGTCCTGACGAGGACAAAAGGTTTTTGTCGAAACGTCGAGACAATAAAAAGATTTACTGGCCGAAGTGTCTTTTATTTGAAGAAATCATGATTAATGCACGTATTTTTAAAATTATTTATAATATTATTTTAACATATTTAAAATTTAAATTATATATTTATTCATTTTTATTGGGTGCAACAATATTTATGAGTGTCAAAAACAAGAGTTTGTTGTTGACACACTTTAAATATGTTATAATACCTTGAAAAAGTTTGGCGTTTCAGCCAACTGAAATATTAGTAAAATAAATGATTTTTTGATCCAATATATGCCTTTTTAATTAAAGATTTATTTATGGATTGCTCTATTTTCAAAATTGTATATTATGTTGTTTCAACAGAATTCTTGGAAATTTCGTTTAACTTCCATAATTCCTGAAACTAGCTTGTAATTTACGTCGAAAAATATCTTAAATTATTGCAATCTCTCGAGGATACTTTCAGAAAAAGATTTATTTCTTGGATTTCTACGAAATTATATTTATTTCCTTATATTCCGGTAAACAACATAACATGAAAAACGATTCGTTAATGGCCAGGGTGTTATAGAGAGGTAAATTCATTTCCTCCCGGAAAATTTATATCTAATTTTAGCCATATATTAGACTTTCTCTATCAAATGAACACTTATATGGCAAATTCTGAAGATATAATTTGATTTCTTGTAGATCTCATGGAATAAAAGTACGTCTTGGATTGACAAAGGCCATTAGCACGAACCCATGGTCTTCGGGTTGACGCTTCTCAGTTTACCATAGCTGGTGTTGTGGCTTTGTTACCGACCTGAGGTCGCTAGTTTGCGGAGATGGTTAATAGATGACAACTAGCTTTATCGTCTGTTTTGATGGTAGATGCGACATCTATTTTTTATCGATCAATCTCCTCTCGGCAAAATTTCCATCTTTAATTTCATAATGGTCGAATATAAGTCGAATTATGAAAAAGGCATCTCCTTATCGTGCAACTGAAAGTTGCTGATGGCTAACGCCATCTATCGGAATAAATATAAACTATTCTCGTTGATTTCTAATTATCCCAGAATTGGCGAATTACCCATTCTTGATTAATCAAGAAAAGCTAACCACGGACGTGTTTCGGGCTGTTGGCCCTTATCAACGTGGTGCAAGCTGTACCTCAACGACCAAAAAACTGGTCATTTAGGCATCTTGAAAAATCATGAAACGGGTAGTTAAGGCCAGAATTGCGTGAGACTGCTACACAATGTGAAAAAAAATTAATATTTCATGAAATAACGCACAAAAAATATATTTTGGTCGATTTAGAAGAAGCTGTAGAATAAATAATAACAATGAGAAAGAATTAATACAGATAATCAAAACATTAAGCAATTATTTTTCACTAAATGGGTTAAACAAAAATCTCATTCACCTTTATAATGAACAAGCATAATTACTAAATGTCTATTTAATAATAAATTTGGATATAATTTCTTAAAAGCCAGAACTTTAATTTCTAATTTCATAACTTTCTTTTCAAATTAGAGCTCTATTATAAATTTAATATTATAAATATATGTTTTCATTTAATTAATTTGTGTTTTTATAAATCTTTTGTAGAAAAATATTATAATTTTATTCATTTTGACCAAAATATTTCATAATTAATTATATATACAGCGTTAAATATGAAACAAATTATACGTAATTAGAACTAATTTACTTCAAGTACAATCTATTATTTAATGTAAATTATTATCAAATTTAAAATTTCTCTTTTTATACTTCGTTGTTGATGTTGTTGTCGTGTCCAATGAAAAGCCTCAGATGTCTCCTTGCATCTCTATCACAGCAGTGGCAATGTCCACTATCTTGGGTGTGTAAAGCTGCTGCTCTGGGTCTATGTCAATTTTCTGTTGTTGTCGTGTCCAATGAAGAGCCTCAGATGTCTCCATGCCTATCTATCACAGCAGCAGCAATGTCCACTATCTTGGGTGTGTAAAGCTGCTGCTCTGGGTCCATGTCAATTATCTGTTGTTGTTATCGTGCCCAAGGAAAAGCCTCAGATGTCTCCATGCATCTTTATCACAGCAGCAGCAATGTCCTCTATCTTGGGTGTGTAAAGCTGCTGTTCTGGGTCTATGTCAATTTTCTGCAAGGCTGCGGCCATTGCTGGGCATGAGAATATGTGAGTAGGTGTTAGTTCCACACCAGGACAGTTGTTGCATGTCCTATAGGTTCTTGTGCCATCTGGATGTATTGTCATTCCTTTATAGTGTTTTTTTTTCTAAGTCTTGTTATAGTTTTTGTCAGTTTTCGTTCAGAGTATATTTCACATATTTGATCTTTTCTTATTTTTATACTCCGTTGGAATTTATATATAGGTTAAAAAGATAAATTGAAAGAATGTTGAAGAGATTTATAATATTTCAAGGTAAATTGATCATAAGAACTTCAAATTAAGTTTTATGTATTAAAAAAAATATTATATTTTAATTATAAGTCTAAAAAATAACCTCACTTCTCCTTTCATATACAGATTGTGGCAGATATTTATGTATAAAATGATGTTATAAAAATAAAACAATTTCTACTGCCCTTACTGCACTGGAAAAATTAATGGAAGGACCTGGATCATCAGTGGTGAACCCTCCCAGCGGTTTCGCCGCTTAAACTGGCGGTTCACCACTGATGATCCAGGGGCCCTCCCATTAATTTTTCCAGGGCAGTAAGGGCAGTAGAAATTGTTTTTATTTTTAAAAGAATCATACGCGTCTATAATAGTATCGAATTTTGATAACAGATGGCACGCTAATGCATTATAACAAAATGATGTTCATGGGAAAAAATGATATATACAAAGAAAAAAGAATATTTATGACATATTAAAGTTTTATATAGATGGACAACACACATACCTAAAGGACGACATCATTCATTGAACCGGCCATCAACTGCAATAACAGCTGCTATACGCTGTTGACTGCAAGCAGTAATGAGATGGGTCTTGTAAATGCTTGCTATTGCATCCACTATATTAAATACAAAGAAGATTGTGGAATCCTGAAGTCCTACATCCAAGATATCCTCAACCTTTGTCGCCAAGCTAATCCATCCATGGCTGAATTCTTCGACATTATTATCAAACATGTTCCGAACATGAACTCCCCAAATGGCAAGAATCTGTCTAGATTCAAGGTGGCTTTAAGCTCCTGATCCGGACGCGCCCTCGGAGAGGGCTACGTCGATTGTAAATATTTCTCTTCATTCCTAACATTATTATTACCTTATAACTCCCTTTGAGTGTAAAGATTGACGAGATGTCAATAAAGTTGTTTAATTGTCATCCATGGCTGAAATTGGAAAAGTGGCAATCTTATAGAAGGAGTCGCATAGGCATTTCTAAGGCACTCCTGTCCATAGAAGTTGAAACAGTCAGCTAATTTTGCCAACAATGCCGAATGATAGAAGATCTGAATGATAAAAAGAAGAATCAGCATGTCATAGTACAATGGTATAGCTCATGTTGCTCTGATCTCAAATAGTTACGATCTAGATACTGAAACCTCATTTGAAGAATAATAAAAGAGGAAATAAACAAAATGGTTGATGATAGGAATGTTTTCATCTCTAAACAACTGGAAGAGGAAGTCTACAAGGGTTGTCAAAGCGAATGCTAGCGCCAATACTGAAGCGTCTGAAACTTTAAAGTAATGGCCACAAATGTGAGATGTGATCCTTGAAGTCCATCTTCATATCCTGGCCGTGGATAGTTTGAAAATGTTAGAAGTCAGTCCTAGTCACCCAGCATACGTTCCAATCTTTCTACTAGGCCTAGTGGTCAGGAAAACTAATTTGTGTGACCCTCATAGGAGGTGAGGTCGTTAGAGATTTAAACCCTTCATCGACGAACGCCTATCTAGATTGTAATTACCTGAATGTAATCATTAATGGCCACGATGTTAGGGCTTCAGTTGACATTGAAGTATCATTTTGAGTGATATCAGACGTCTTCCATCGATAATTGAACAATGTGATGTTTAAAGGGTCAAGTATAACTTTGAAGTCGCGAACAACCAATTTGTTTCGTCCATGGGTATGTATATTGCCACGTGGAAAGTTAGGGAAGACCAACTTCGAGATGAGACAGCAATTTATTTCAGGCAAGAACAAATTATGAGTGATAAACAAAAGAGAAGCAAAAGAGCGAAGTGTACAGAGTAACAAAATATAAACATAAAAAATGATACTTTGCTATAATAAAATAATAAATACTTTGTTACAATATCATATAACTTAAGGCCAATAACTCTTGCTGCAGCCATTTGTAATTTCTGGTACTTCTTAGATATAGCCACGTGGTTCTTCTATGGTGGAATTTCTCTAAAGCGTCGAAAGCATTTATTAATTGTGCCTATTTTAAAAATATATTTGTTCAGAGGCAAAGAATGACGAATGATCAAAATTTATAAAATGACTTGACGTCGAAAATTACCATGCAGTTTCACCTAAGTCGAGTAAAATTATTTCTGGTTTATACATCAGAATTCTTAGGTATCAAAAGCCAAATAACCAAGGGCTCTAAGAAATTATTTCTGGAGAAAGAAATACTAAATCCCCAGTTTCCCTCATTACGGTACTACATGGCAAGGCGGAGCCTTTGGTCACAATTTTCAGCACGCAAACCAATTTGATTCCCCCTTTAATGTGCTTCTCATATTTCTGAAATTGATGACCATACCCCATTTGTACAATCGATGGTTTTTCGTTTGTTACATTCCCTTGAAACTCCAACCTACGATCCACCCAGTATCGAGATAATTTCACACAAATCGTGAACGTTCAACTGATAATGAAACAGTATTTATTAAGACTTGTTGATAACTATTTAAAAAATCTTCAGTTCAGTCATCGCCAAAAAAAAAAATCCCTAATGAGTTGAAAAGATATTAGACGCAAATATCCTTAGGCAATCAGAAAGCCCGTGGGTCTCACCAGTCGCCTTGTTGAAAAATAAAAAGGGTTTTTAGAGATTTTCTGTTGATTGCAGACGATTGAAAAAAGTTACCAAAAAAGTAGAATACCCTTACCTCGAATTAAAAATGCTCTAGACTGAGAGGAGTAAAATTATACTCGTAGATGAACCAAAATCGGTTTAGTGGAAAATTGAAATTGACTAAGAAGACAGAAATTAGACCGAATTCATAAAGCCGGATGGCTTATTTAAGTTCAAGGCAATGTCATTTGGACTTTGTAACGCCCCTGAAAATTTGAAAGAAGGATTATAAGACTGTTTAATGGTCTCGGGTATTCGTCGTAGTATACAAATACTTTCACATATATCACATTCATACTCATTCCTGGATTGTTTCAAAAAAGTTAGATTGTCACTTAGCTCCAAAAGTGTTTATTTGAATCATACCAAATTCTGGAACATTAAGGAGATCAAAAAATATATTCGATCTTTTCGAGAAAAAATAAAATCAATACCTGAATTTACTACGCCGATGAACTTTCAACAAATAAGAAGTTGATAAAATAAATAAAGATTCCAGGGCTAAGTTTCTTGTGCAACTTTTTATTTTAAAGCTTTCGGACTTGTCAGTTCTTCATATAAATAAAATATTTCTAAGGTTATCTTTAAACTACTGACAATACATAAAAAATTATTGAGTTTCGATAAATATTTTATTCGCTAATTTTATTATTTTGGCGATACACTAATATTTCGACACAAATCTTTGGAATCACTAACTAAATTGATTTGCATTACTAATAAATTATATATAAAGCTTTTGTAAATAAGTACTTGTTTAGAAAAAAAGGACCAATATGTAAAAAAAATTGAAGTGTAATGCTTTAGAAAAAAAATGAACTCTATAAAACTTTGATAATATACAAAATACCGATTATATAATGAGTGTACAACTCAATTATTTTTTAAAAAGCCATCTTCTTATCGTGCAACTAAAAGTTGCTGATAGCTTGCGCCTCCTGTCGGAATAAATATCAACAAATCGTTTATTTTTAATTATTCCAAAATTTTTCAAATACTGCTCCTTAATCAGTCAAAAAAAGCCGGATGGCTTATTTAAGTTCAAGGCAATGTCATTTGGACTTTGTAACGCCCCTGAAACATTTGAAAGAAGGATGATAAGACTGTTTAATGGTCTCAGGTATTCGTCGTAGTATACAAATACTTTCGCAGAGCATTTCTCCCATTCATACTCATTCCTGGATTGTTTCAAACGTATACGTTTCGGATTGTTGTCCCTTATCAATGCGGTGCAAGTTGAACTTCAACGACAAAAAGATAGTCTTTTAGGCATCTTGGAAAAGTCATAAAACAGATATTTATGCCTGAAGGGTGTGACAACGACAAACTATATGTACAATAGTACAAAAGTGAAATCGTGTATTGGAATCCGGTGATAAAATTATACTTTTGTACCATTTTTCACATCGATTTAGTATATTTTTCATTTTTTCATAGTTCTAAGGAATAATCAATTTATAAAATATGTTATACATTTTAAAACTTGTTATTCCTGTTTCAAAATAACTTCATTATACACTCAAAAAGAGAAACCTAGTTTATGATAATTGCAACAATGAATAATATGTGAAGGTTATTCACATATTAAAACAAAATATTAAATCGGGATTCAATCCCTGTTCATGACTGTCGGGAATCGAGGGTGTTACCCAACTCGTCCACCGACTTTTTCATTTTAAAACTTTCAAAAATGTTAACCTATCCACTATAAATTTATTTAATGTTTTTAATTTATTTTGAAGATTATTTTTAATAAATTATGAATGGAAAGTGGTTGGTTGGATCTGTTTATTGGTGGTTTACCGTTTCAACGTTTTCCAGTTCAGATTGCAGGAGATTAATAACAATTGAATAGTTCATTCTACTCATTTACATCACATTTTAAAGTTTTGAAAATAGAGCAATCCATAAATAAATCTTTAATTAAAAAGGCATATATTGGATCAAAATATCATTCATCATTTTTGATCCAATATATGCCTTTTTAATTAAAGATTTTAAAGTTTGTTGAAGAAAAAAAATCATTTATAATAACTAATTTTATCATTTATATTATAAATAATACAAAAATATTGGAATTTATTGTTAAATAAATATCATTAATAGAATTTAAAACACAAGAAACGCAATAAAAAAAACAATATCAATTTAGAAATAAAAATTAACAAAACTAATTAAAAACTATATAGATAATAGTAATTTAAACAAAACAATTACCACACAAAACTAAGTATATTATAATAAATATTTCACACAAAGAAATAAAGATATTTTACTAAAAGATGAGAAAATAATTTTGATTTAAAAATGTAAGGAAAGAAAATTAAATTTAGAGAGAAAAAAAAAGTTTAGAATTGTAATCGTGGAATGTTGATATCTGTGGTTTGCATGGTGTGTTGTTTTTAATGGGATCTTGGAAATTTTAATTAGGAACTTAGTCGTTGGGGTGTGATAGAGATAGGAGAGTATTGTCCGGCTATTAGACATAGTCCATTTCACCCTTTGCCCATAAACTCCATAATTAAATCGTCCAGCTAGAAAGCTCGGATAAGGTAATCATGTAACTTTCTAGGAAAGATTATTTAAAGTTTTCTCTATGTCCCTTAATGGATATCCATTTACTGCCTAAATGATGACTGAATTTGATATTTTATTTAAACTTTTAGGTTTATGTATTTTATCTTTCAGATTTTTTCACATTTATGTATTTTTATATCGTTATATTTAATAATGATTGTTATAAATGGATTATACATTGTGATATATTTTTTGTAAAATAGAGCAAATCATTAATAAATCTTTAAATAAAAAAGCATATATTGGATCAATATATCATTTGTTATTATTTGTTGACAAACTTTAAAATGTTATAAACACAAGGTAATAAGACCAAATTCAAATAAATAAATAGTGTGTGGCGTTTCGGTAACAGCGTTGTTACCATCTTCAGACAAAAGTACTGAATGAGAAATTTTACCACAGCATGTTTTAAATAGTTACTGTTATCAAGTGTGTAAACAAGATAACAGATTTACACACTTGATAACAGTAACTATTTAAAAACATGCTGTGGTAAAATTTCTCATTCAATACTTTTGTCTGAAGATGGTAACAACGCTGTTACCGAAACGTCACACACTATTTATTTATTTGGATTTGGTCTTATTACCTTGTGTTTATAATATACTAGCCGAATGACCCGGGCAACGCCCGTGTTTTACCCGATTGAATGTTTTTATTAAAATACTATTTGTTAGAATTATAAATTGGCGCCTTAAATAAATGCATATATTAGTTAATAACTATAGCCTATGTGCTTTATCTGTCTATGTACTGTTGGCTTCCGTAGGCGTCTCTTACTGGGTAAAAGAAAGAGAGGATTCCATTTAGTTATTACTACTGATTACAACTGAAATATTGGTAAAATAAATGATATTTTGATCCAATATATGCCTTTTTAATTAAAGATTATGGCATCTACGCTATAATCTGGTACCATACAAGGATTTGATTTATTTTATGAGCTATATAATGAATATAGATTATATATGCAAAGGTGAATTGAAATTATTTGCATATTACTCAAATTTGTCTATGTGCTTTTATATAATTACGATTTTCAATAAAGAATTATAACATTAAGTATATTTTCATGACAAACACACAAATAAGCTTTCAGTAGAGTCGGGTTTATATAGTGTGGGCTTATTAAAGATGGAAAAAGTAAGATATGAACAATTTATAAAGGACTGCGGCGTATGATTATAAAACAACACTTAAAGTTTCACCGCATAAGTTTCTTTTCTGTGAAAAATCACTATTTATTTCAAAGAGAAATATTTACTATTTCAAACTTTTTTGGATGAAGTATGAAAGGGTGAAAATATGAAGAGTAATGGCGAACGGAAAAATAAAAGTGTCCGGGGGCGGGAATCGAACCCACAACGTTCCGCTTACCGGGCAGATGCCATGTCCACTAGGCTACCCTGGACGTATTTTTCCGTTCGTAAATAATACTTAAAGTAACTTATAATACATTATAAAGGACTGCGGCGTATGATTATAAAACAACACTTAAAGTTTCACCGTATAAGTTTCTTTTCTGTGAAAAATCAATATTTATTTCAAAGAGAAATATTTACTATTTCTAACTTTTTTGGATGAAGTATGAAAGGGTGAAAATATGAAGAGTAATGGCGAACGGAAAAATAAAAGTGTCCAGGGGCGGGAATCGAACCCACAAATATATTTATTGGATATTTCAAAATCGTCAACTATTTTGTTATAAAAATCGTACAAATGTGAAGTTGTAATGAGATCAGGTGGATAAATTAAGAAAAAGGCTTTTCCTGATTGTGAAACTAAAATTAAAGGTATAGCTTGAATCATGTTTTTTACAATTACAATTACAATTATTTTATTTCCAAAGCGCTATATCCCGCAAGGGATACTTGCGCCAAACAAGGAGAAAAGTTTATTTACATAAGTTATTTACATTATTCAACGCATGAAAACATTAGAGATCCAGATTTTGTAGAAAGTTTAGAATGTATTTACAAAATGAATTGAACCTTAAATATGATTTTTTTAATCGGAAATCAAATCGTTAAGTTCACAAACAACTAGTTCATTCTTCATGTTACTTGAATCATGTTGATGATGGCTAACAGCTTGAAATGCGTTCGTAGTTAGATATTCTTGATAAATCAAAAAATTATGTTTGATCATGTCTGGAATAATTAAAAATCAACGATTTGTTGATATCTGTACAGTATATACAGCAGCCAGGTCGCCATGCTGCCAGATTAACCAACGATCCCATGACTCTCATAGTCCACCTCACCTTCCTAGGTGTTGCCCCCTCTAACCCGAGGTAACCATGTTACTATACGTGTGGTCTTCATTTATCTTCACGCTAGTGCCTCTTCATTCTGGCCCGATGACTGCATATTGGAGAAGGAGCATGTTGCGACGTGTTGTCCATCATCATCTTTTAGTTGCAGGATAAGAAGATGCCTTTTTCTTACTTTAATTAATTCTACCTAATATAAAGTATTTTGATGATATTGTTATCGCAAAAGGTATTTGCCTTTTTCGCGTATAGATGAAATAGATGAAGATGTTCTGTTTAGCTAACATTTATGGCCTTTATGGTAGGCAACATCTTTTGCTCTAAGTTAAAAAGTGAATAATTGCTACAGCAATAAAGCCTTTCTCTATAGTTGCTACCAAATCATGTGCCAAGGCATTGGGGTAAAAGGTACTAACTCCTCAAACTGATCAATATCACACACACAAAGCTTTATTAAGACCACCGGTCTTATACAGATTTAACACAGGAAGAAATAATAGATGGAGCTCCTATACTCCAGGCAGCGCAGCACCCAACAACAGCCTCCAGGTCCGACACATGTCCAATGGCCACACGTTCCTTTGTGCATACGTCATGGTTAGCGATTTACTGAACAGGCTAGTGTGGAATCAGCCACATTCTAGTCTTCGCTTTCCTCGTCCAAATGGACCACGGCATTTGGCGATTCAATTCAAACTGATCTTTATAAATTAATGTCACCTCTCCTGTCAAAATTATTAACCATCTATTGCCGAACTCAGCAGATTAGCGGCCTCGGGTCGGTGACAAAGCCATAATATCAGCTATGCATTATTATACAAGAGCAACTTAATTACGATATCTTAATTCTAATGTCCCAAATTGATTTATCTGTGGTTACAACCTAAATTCTTGGTTCCAATCCTTGAGAATTGCTCGAGCTGTTTTATGATAAGCAGCTGTTTAATGATAAGAAACAGTCTCTCCCAAAGGTCCTGTTTAGTACATCTAATGCAAGCTGTGTTCTGGAGCTCAATAAAGGTCACACACTGTGTATCAAACACCACAATAACAGCTTTGGCAAACTAAGAAATGCCCAAAATGTCCATGATCAAGCTGAAGGATCCTAATTAGCTAGTACCTACGTAGGACAACTTCGAACGGCAGTTTGCATTTACAAAGTGGCAGAGTTCTATTTAGTTAGTGACACTAACTAGTGAGGTAATTTAGACAAGCTTCACAGATACACATAAATCACCTTCCAGTGGATCCCATCCCACATAGGACTGAAGAGCAACAACACAGAATGCAACATCAGATGTAATACTTAACTCAGACCTTGATTTCGACTCTTTCAAATGCATACAAAAAATGAAACATCCAAACAAAAATATAGGAGTAAATATTCCATCATTGGCATCTGAACCAAAAGTCTGGAGTTTATCTGGAATGTGGGATGAACCGACAGGCAGTAACCTATATTTCCAGGCTCAAAACTGGCCATACAAGACCACTCCTCTTCCAGGATGGTGTAAAGACCTTCCTACAATGTACCATCTACAGAACCAAAGAGGCCTCACCAGACCACCTCTTGGAATGTATGGAAGCCTCAAGACAGGACCTCTAATACAACCCTACCAAATTTATAGATTTGATCCATGAATCCAGTCTCCATGACATTGTATAATTGTACAAATATAAAACCTAGTGTTGTCGTAATTGTTGAAAAATTAGGATATTAATAAATAATTCATAATTTTAAAATATAAATATATATCAATCAAAAGACGGATTTCAAATTTATTGTTTATAGACATTTTCCCCAATATACTCCCAGTATTTAATGTTTAATAAGTTTATTTCCAAACTACGGGCCAGTGACTCATAACTACACCCCATCTATCGTGGCTAAAAAAGCTCATGTAGAGGTCAATATAGATGTTTTTTGTTTTCAATCTAAATATATCAATCAATATGGTTTAAATTTTGAGTTGTAGACAGATATATCCATCAAACTAAGTATTTAAATGCTTAATAAGTTTATTTCCAAGCTACGAGTCAATGACTCATAACTACACCCCATCTAGCGTGGCTAAAAAACTCATGTAGAGGTCATGATATGTCTTTTTTTGTTTTTAATCTAAATATATCGGTCAATATGGTTTGAAATTTGAGTGGTAGATATATTTTTCCATCAAACTAAGTATTTAAATGTTTAATAAGTTTATTTCCAAGCTACACGGGCCAGTGACTTGTAACTACACCTCATCTTTCGTGTCTAAACCGCCCTGAGAGGAAGGAGGTCCTCGAGATACTCTCGCCTGAACATAAGAAAATTCTGTGCGAATTCCTCAACATTGCCATTGAGCATGTTAAGGACAAGAACTGCACAATAAGCAAGGACCTGTCCACACTCAGGACGGCTTGTAGCAACTGATAAGATCCAGACGTCTCTTCAGAGAAGGCTTCGTCTAATGTAAATATTTTCTATTTTTATTACAATACTGTATTTTAATTTTTCTCTAAATTTATTATTTCGCTATTAACTAGAAGTTAATAAAGTTGTTAATTGTCTATCGTGAATAAAAACTTATGTAGAGGTCTGTATAGGTATCTTTTGTTATTAATCTAAATATGTCAATCAATATGGTTTAAAAGTTGAGTTGTAGACAGATTTCTCCATAAAACTAAGTATTTAAATGCTTAATAAGTTTATTTCCAAGCTACACGGGCCAGTGACTCATAACTACACCCCATCTAGCGTGGCTAAAAAAGCTCATGTAGAGGTCAGTATAGGTATCTTTTGTTATTAATCTAAATATGTCAAGGTAAGAATATGCCTTTTTAAATCTAAATATATCAATCAATATGGTTTAAAAGTTGAGTTGTAGACAGATTTCTCCATCAAACTAAGTATTTATATGTTTAATCAACCCCACCAGTGAGTGCAAGTAACCAAACGGGGCTCTGGTACATTTGTAAGTGCAAAGTCGAATTGCTTTTCACATGTGTAGACATGTGGTGCACTTACAGTAAAAACAGTCGCCTACTTCTACCTACCACGATTAACATGGCCTGTACCACGTGTACTAGGAAATAAGCAAAAAATATATATTTAATAAGTTTATTTCCAAGCTACGGGCCAGTGACTCATAACTACACCCCATCTAGCGTGGCTAAAAAAGCTCATGTAGAGGTCAGTGTATGTCTTTTATTTTTGTTGTTTTTAATCTAAATTTATCAATCAATATGGTTTAAAATTTGAGTTGTAGACAGATATATCCCCCCATCAAACTAAGTATTTAAATGTTTGATAAGTTTATTTCCAAGCTACGAGTCAATGAATCATAACTAAACCCCATCTAGCGTGGCTAAAAAACTCATGTAGAGGTCAGGATATGTCTTTTTTTTTGTTTTTAATCTAAATATATCGGTCAATATGGTTTAAAATTTGCGTTGTAGACAGATATATCAATCAAACTAAGTATTTAAATGTTTAATAAGTTTATATTTCTAAGCTACACGGGCCAGTGACTCATAACTACACCTCATCTTTCGTGTCTAAACCGCCCTGAGAAGAAGGAGGTCCTCGAGATACTCTCGCCTGAACACAAGAATATTCTGTGCTAATTCCTCAACATTGCCATTGAGCACGTTAAGGACAAGAACTGCACAATAAGCAAGGGCCTGTCCACACTCAGGGCGGCTTGTAGCACCTGATAAGATCCAGACGTCTCTTCAGAGAAGGCTTCGTCTAATGTAAATATTTTCTATTTTTATTACAATACTGTATTTTATTTTTCTCTAAATTTATTATTTCGCTATTAACTAGAAGTTAATAAATTTGTTAATTGTCTATCGTGGATAAAAAGCTTATATAGAGGTAAGGATATGTCTTTTTTAATCTAAAAATATCGGTCAATATGATTTAAAAGTTGAGTTGTAGACAGATTTCTCCATCACAAACTAAGTATTTAAATGCTTAATAAGTTTATTTACAAGCTACGGGCCAGTGACTCCAAACCACACCCCATCTAGCGTGGCTAAAAAAAGCTCATGTAGAGGTCAGTATAGGTATCTTTTGTTATTAATCTAAATATGTCAATCAATATGGTTTAAAAGTTGAGTTGTAGACAGATTTCTCCATAAAACTAAGTATTTAAATGTTTAATCAATTTATTTATAAGCTACACGGGCCAGTGACTCATAACTACACCCCATCTAGCGTGGCTTAACCGCCCTGAGAAGAAGGATGTCCTTCGCCTGAGATACTTCGCCTGAACTTAAGAAAATTCTGTGCGAATTCCTCAACATTGCCATTGAGCACGTTAAGGACAAGAACTGCACAATAAGCAAGGGCCTGTCCACACTCAGGGCGGCTTGTAGCTCCTGATAGGATCAATACCTCCCTTCAGAGAAGTTTTCTTTTAGTGTAAATATTTTCTATTTATATTACAATACTGTATTTTAATTTTTCTCTTAATTTATAATTTCGCTATTAATTAGAAGTTAATAAATTTTTTAATTGTCTATCGTGGCTAAAAAAGCTTATGTAGAGGTCAGTATAGGTATCTTTTGTTATTAATCTAAATATGTCAATCAATATGGTTTAAAATTTGAGTTGTAGACAGATTTCTCCATAAAACTAAGTATTTAAATGCTTAATAAGTTTATTTCCAAGCTACACGGGCCAGTGACTCCAAACCACACCCCATCTAGCGTGGCCGTTAATAGATATTTGGTTTTAATCTCCCTTCTCTAATCACGAGGGTCTTGCGTGCAACGTCCTCACAGGAAGCCGGTTAATTTGGCTCGGTCCTTAGCACAGTGCTGCAATCATCACAATTCTGTGCCGTGCGCATGTTTATTTGCAACCGGAGATTAACTAATCTTTGAAATATGCCTGCGCCTAAATTGCTTGAGCCATATTAAAGCTCTCTCTCTCTCTTTCCTTTTTTTTACCCTTTTGGTTTATTACCTAGCACGATATGGACTTCTCTGGAACCTTCATTGTAGGAGTTTTACTTGGATTAAATTGTTGTTAACTTGATTGGATTCGTTCGAATAATTTTACATATTCTTTTTTGAATTATACTTTCAAAAGTGTTTAACTTGTGAATTAGCTACGCCAATTCTATATGGTCAAAAGTTGCTTTATGATTAAAAAGGTTGTCATGTCCAATAAAGAGCCTTAGATGTCTCCATACATCTCTATCACAGCAGCCGCAATGTCCTCTATCTTGGGTATGTAAAGCTGCTGTTCTGGGTCCATGTCAATTCTCTGTTGTTGTTGTCATGTCCAATGAAGAGCCTCAGATGTCTCCATACATTTCTCTCACAGCAGTCACAATGTCCTCTATCTTGGGTGTGTAAAGCTGCTGTTCTGGGTCAATGTCAATTTTCTGTTGTTGTCGTGTCCAATGAAGAGTCTCAGATGTCTCCATACATCTTTATCACAGCAGCAGCTATGTCCACTATCTTGGGTGTGTAAAACTGCTGTTCTGAGTCCGTGTCAATTTTCTGTTGTTGTTGTCGTGTCCAATGAAGAGCCTCAGATGTCTCCATACATCTCTATCACAGCAGCAGAAATGTCCACTATCTTGGGTGTGTAAAGCTGCTGTTCTGGGTCCATGTCAATTTTTTGTTGTTGTTGTCGTGTCCAATGAAGAGCCTCATATGTCTCCATACATCTCTATCACAGCAGCAGCAATGTCCTCTATCTTGGTTGTGTAAAGCTGCTGCTCTGTGTCCATGTCAATTTTCTGTTGTTGTCATGTCCAATGAAGAGCCTCAGATGTCTCCATACATCTCTATCACAGCAGTCTCAATGTCCTCTATCTTGGGTGTGTAAAGCTGCTGTTCTGGGTCCATGTCAATTTTCTGTTGTTGTCGTGTCCAATGAAGAGCCTCAGATGTCTCCATACATCTCTATCACAGCAGCAGCAATGGCCACTATCTTGGGTGTGTAAAACTGCTGTTCTGAGTCCATGTCAATTTTCTGTTGATGTCGTGTCCAATGAAGAGCCTCAGATGTCTCCATACATCTCTATCACAGCTGTGGCAATGTCCACTATCTTGGGTGTGTAAAGCTGCTGTTCTGGGTCCATGTCAATTTTTTGTTGTTGTTGTCGTGTCCAATGAAGAGCCTCATATGTCTCCATACATCTCTATCACAGCAGCAGCAATGTCCTCTATCTTGGTTGTGCAAAGCTGCTGCTCTGTGTCCATGTCAATTTTCTGCAAGTCTGAGACCATTGCTGGGCAGAGAATATGTGGGTAGGTGTTAGTTCCACACCAGGACAGATTGAAAAGGTCTTCGCATTATATTAGCATGAATTTAATATCTGTTAAATTCTAGCTTTGAATTTACGATGTTGACAAGAGAGTCATGAAATCTTCAAAATTCACCATAGAAGTGTTCAACTTGTGAAATAGCTAGGCCAATTCTATATGGTTAAAAGTATAGATGAAAATCTAAGTAGAGATGATAGCTGATACGGTAACAAGTTTATTTATTCTTCTTTTTTTCATATCTCCACTCAATCAATCATGACTGGGTGAAGTAGAATGCGTCTGTCTTTGTCATTAAGTTCTTTAATAAAAAGGTAGAAGCTTGGCGAGAATTCGGAAAATAACGTTCTTTAACAGTCTGAATACGAATACATATTCATATATATTGATGATTGGATCGTAAAACAAGGACTATCATGCTGTAAAACTATTCTTGAACAAGAAGATAAGTCACAATTTGGATTATAGATTATAAACACAAGATAATAAGACCAAATCCAAATGATAAGGCACAATTTGGATTATAGATTTTAAAACACAAGGTAATAAGACCAAAACTAATGATAAGGCACAATTTGGATTATAGATTATAAACACAAGGTAATAAGACCAAATGTGATAACAGTGTTGTTACCGAAACGTCGCACACTTTTTATTTATGGTCTTATTAATTTGTGTTTAATTCTGGAACAAATTAAGTAAAACATACTTGATTGTAAGTACGAAAACTATAAAGAAATCTATATCACGTGTCACTGATCAGAACCTATAGACATGGGAGTAAGTTCAATTCAAAGAAGACCTATTGAAAAAGAGAGAAAGAGGGATTGAGAAATTGAAACTACTTTATTTCAATATCCATATTGTTGCTTCATGGCTAATGAACCTATTTTATTTTAATTTGTAATATTATTTTTCATATATTTTAAATTCAAAATTATATTTTATATTTATTTATTTTATTAAACAGAATATATGTATTATAAACAGAATTAATGTATTATAGAATCATCATTTGTATTTAGGTAAACTGTGTGACTTCACTGCTCTCGTTGAGGTGAGAAATAAATAAAATCATTCTGGAGGCTACTTGAAGTAGAGTTATCTCATTATTCGCTTATATAAATTTGTAGGATGGTTGAAACACGCTCTGGTAAGATGCAAGACCCGGCACAGGAGAGAATCAAGGTTGAAGAGTCTGCCAAGCCGCAACCTGGTGCAACAATATAATATTATATAAAGTTAAATACAGAATAAATACGAATAAATAAGATTAAATAAGGATAAATATAGATAAATAAATGTAAAATATAATGAGAGAGAGGGAGAACTGACCAACTGACAACATTACAATTAAGAGGAAAAACCTTCTAATTTTAAATAATTGTCTTAATGTAATTTGTGTAGAAAACGTTAAAAAAAACCTCCACGCCAATATATCGAGAAGAAAATGTTTAATTAATAAATGAGAATTTTTCCGAAATTAAATCAAATTAGAAATCGATTTTATTACAAATAGGTTCTTTACTAATTTCCAATTATCATAATTTTAGGAGAGTGAAAACATTTTCCTCCCTAATTGATTATTTAATCAAATTAGATCTCTCGAACATTAATAGCTTCGAGGAGATTTTTGGAAAATTCCACAAGGCATTAAAAAACATGGAATCATCGAGCTAATTCTTATCTCTCTAATTTGGGTAAATTTTTGACATGTGCATATTTAGCAAATTGAATAATTTCTGGAAGTCACTCAAGCAGAAAATTCTATTTAAGTTTATTTAAAATATTTCATTTTACCCCTATAGGGGATCTTAATTTATCTAAAGACGCAAAACACTTAATTTTCCCGACAAAATATATTTTAGATTAAGAAAAAGGCATTTATTGATCGTGTAACTAAAATTTACTGATGGCTGGAACTATCCGTCAGAATAAATATCAATTATTCCAAAAATTTTCTAAATAACCATTCTTGAGTAATCAATAAAAGCTAACCACGTACGCTTTTCGGGCTGTTGGCACTTATCAGCGTGTTGCAAGCATTACTTTTTCTTAAATTATTAACATTGTTTTTAACGATGGAATCTCGCTCGGAAAATATAACTCAACGACCAAAATATTGGTCATTTAGTCATGTCGAAAAATCATAAAACAGATATTTATGACCAGAATTACGTGAAAACGCCGAACAGTATGAAAATAAGAGTACAAAGATATATTGAACTGGAATCTGGTGTATAAATTGAGAAAATATCTAGTTGAACAATCAGGAGAAGTATTTTTCTTAATTTATCATCCTGATCACAGTACAATTTTACTTTTATACTATTTTATAGAATATTTTAGAGCCTACAATAATTTCTACCAACGACATATCAACAACAACAACAACAAAAAG
Organism: Cordylochernes scorpioides; assembly: GCA_030710605.1. Lineage (NCBI taxonomy): Eukaryota > Metazoa > Arthropoda > Arachnida > Pseudoscorpiones > Chernetidae > Cordylochernes > Cordylochernes scorpioides. The sequence continues at coordinate 90,711,964 of CP092874.1, read as the reverse complement.
CCTTTATTTAGGGCCTCTCACCCTATACAGGATTCGCCAGTTCACAATGGATGGGGAGAACACTGTGTGGCCTTTTTCCGGGATATAGTCTTGTGGAATCCAAATATCGCCATCGCTATATACCTATTCTTTGATATTTCATTAATTAGTGCCGGAAATGAAGGACAAAGTTGCCCCGTTTTATCATTTAGTTTTCGTCTTTCCTCAGACAAAGCAGCACAATCAAATAAGTAGTGCAACATCTCCGTTGTTATTCCTGATCCACAGAAAGTGCATTTCAGGTCTTCACGCCTCAATAAAATCATATGGCCAACGACATATCTATATATATATTTTACATGTTTTAAATTAGTTATTATTGTGGCATATAAAAGAGAGATATTGAGATAGAAATTGATTTAGTTTTTCTTTATCAATCAAGAATGGGTAGTTGGCCAATTCTGAGATAATTTTGAATCAACAATGAATATATATTGTAACATAGTATTTAATAATTTTATTATTTTTTATTAACAGAGTGGTCATTTTTATTTTTATATCTTGCGACTCTGTAAATTTCCCTCGTGGCTTATCTTTTGTTTACCTTTCTTAGTTTGTCCTTCCCTGAAATAAATTTTGTTTCCTCCTGAAGTTTTTGTCTTCCCTAATTTTCCACGTGGCAATATATTTATTTCGACTCACAAATAGCCATCAGTAACTTTTAAATACACGATCAGAAAATGTCTTTTTTTCTTGATACAATTTCAAATTTAGCATTTAGAAAGAATGAGAAGAGATTTGAAAAAAAATCAAGAAAAGCCAACCACGAACGAGTTTCGGAATATTGGTCCTTGATTTATCAAGAAAATGGGTTGGCCAAATATCAAGGAACAAGTTAAATCAACATTTAGGTGATTTCTGTTCCACCAGATGACGCTTCGCCATCTAAAAAAAAAAAAGCTCATCTTAGTGGTCAGAATATACCTAATTTATTTTTAATATCAACACCTGATCTTTTTATATTTTTATTATCTTTTCACACATATCAATATATGAAAAAACAATATAAAAAATAAAAGATAAGTGGGTCATAAATATATATTAAAAAATAATGAACGCATATCCTAACCAGGATTACATATGCTTTTTAGATGGCAGAGCGCCATCTAGTGGAACAGAAATCAACTAAACATTGATTTAACCTGTTTCGTGATATTTGGCCAATCCAATTTCTTGATTAATAAAGAAAAACTATCCACAAACGCGTTTCGCGCTGTTGGCGCTTGTCAGCGTGTGCAAGCTGTACCACGGCGACCAAAAATATCTTTGGTCCCAGAGGCTTCTTGAGAAACCAAGAAATGAGTATTTAAGGCCAAATTTGCGTAAATACCCTTATATAGAGAGAATATTATAAGAGAAAAACATCACACAAATGGAGCTATAAAGAAGACTTTTTCGGCATATCAACTTATATACTTCGAGGAAGACAAGCTTATCAATGTTTACCATTTTAATAGGTCTTCTCCAATGTTCCATTGGCCCCTGATTCTTACAAAAGTCCAACCCCACCAGCGAGTACAAGTAACCAAACGGAGCTCTGGCATATTTGTAAGTGCAAAGTCGAACTGTTTTTCACATGTGTAGACATGTGGTGCACTTACAGTAAAAATCAGTTGCCTAACTCTACCCACCATGATTAACATGGCCTGTACCACGTGTACTTGGGATGAGCAAAAAAAAAGTATTCTTTTAATTGAACTTACTCCCATGTCTATAGGTTCTGATAGTGACACGTGGTATAGCTTTCTTTATAGTTTTCATACTTACAATCAAGTATGGTTTACTTAATTTGTTCAAGAATTAAACACAAGGTCTTCTTCTTCTTTCTTATCTCCACTCAATCATATTAAGGTATCAAGCTTGTAAAGCTTGAGACTTTTGATGGTGTCTGTCGGGGACAATCATCATGATTGGGTAACATAAAATGCGTTTGCCATTGTCATTAAGACTGGGAGCACTACTCAGTGGCAGGCCACTGACTTAGCTCCAAAAGAAATGGCCGCCTCTGACATGAGGAACAGACGCCATATGCAGCCGCTCCTAACATGGAGTACAAGCGATGCTCATCCTGTATCCCTGGATTAGGAGCCCTTACAGGGTACTATCAGCCGGGTCAGCTGAGCCCAGGTTTTTTAGTGAGCTTGTTACTGCTCCCCCTCCTCCTTTTTCATCTGGGCTTGGGACCAGCAAAGGCGGAGGTAATAAGACCAAATCCAAATCAATAAATAGTGTGTGACGTTTCGATAACAGCGTTGTTGATTTGGTCTTATTACCTTGTGTTTATAATCCATAATCCAAATTGTACCTTATCATGGATGTGGTCTTATTACCCTGTGTTTATAATCCATAATCCAAATTGTACCTTATCATGGATGTGGTCTTATTACCTTGTGTTTATAATACATAATCCAAATTGTACCTTATCATGGATGTGGTCTTATTACCTTGTGTTTATAATCTATAATCCAAATTGTACCTTATCATGGATGTGGTCTTATTACCTTGTGTTTATAATCTATAATCCAAATTGAACCTTATCATTTGGATGTGGTCTTATTACCTTGTGTTTATAATCTATAATCCAAATTGTACCTTATCATGGATGTGGTCTTATTACCTTGTGTTTATAATCCATAATCCAAATTGTACCTTATCGTGGATGTGGTCTTATTACCTTGTGTTTATAATCCATAATCCAAATTGTACCTTATCATGGATGTGGTCTTATTACCTTGTGTTTATAATCTATAATCCAAATTGAACCTTACCATTTGAATGTGGTCTTATTACCTTGTGTTTATAATCCATAATCCAAATTGTACCTTGTCTTTATAATCTATAATCCAAATTGTACCTTATCATTAGATTTGGTCTTATTACCTTGTGTTTATAATCTATAATCCAAATTGTACCTTATCATTAGATTTGGTCTTATTACCTTGTGTTTATAATCCATAATCCAAATTGTACCTTATCATGGATGTGGTCTTATTACATTGTGTTTAAAATCTATAATTCAAATTGTACCTTATCATGGATGTGGTCTTATTACATTGTGTTTATAATCTATAATCCAAATTGTGCATTATCTTCTTGTTCAAGAATAGTTTTACAGCATGATAGTCCTCAATATACGATACAATAATCAGTATAAATGAATATGTTTTCGTATTCACACACAGACTGTTAAAGAACGTTATTTTCCGAAATCTCGCCAAGCTTCTACCTTTTTATTAAAGAAACTTAATGACAAAGGCAAGGGCATTCTACTTCACCCAGTCATGATTGATTGAGTGGAGATAAGAAAGAAATAAGAATAAAGAAACTTGTTACCGTATCAGCTATCATCTCTTTCTAGATTTTCATCTATACTTTTGACCATATAGAATTGGCATAACTATTTCACAAGTTAAACACATCTATGGTAAATTTTGAAGATTTCATGACTCTCTTGTCAACATCATGAAATCAAAGATAGAATTTAACAAATATTAAATTCATGCTAATATAATGCTAACACCTTTTCAATCTGTCCTGGTGTGGAACTAACACCTACCCACATATTCTCTGCCCAGCAATGGCCGCAGCCTTGCAGAAAATTGATATGGACCCAGAAGAGCAGCTTTACACAACCAAGATAGAGGACATTGCTGCTGCTGTGATAGAGATGTATGGAGATATCTGAGGTTCTTCATTGGACACGACAACAACAGAAAATTGACATGGACCCAGAACAGCAGCTTTACACATCCAAGATAGAGGACATTGCTGCTGCTGTGATAGAGATGTATGGAGATATCTGAGGTTCTTCATTAGACACGACAACAACAGAAAATTGACATGGACCCAGAACAGCAGCTTTACACATCCAAGATAATGGACATTGCTGCTGCTGTGATAGAGATGTATGGAGACATCTGAGGCTCTTCTTTGGACATGACAACCTTTTTAATCATAAAGCAATAACGCGTCATCTATATATAGCAAAAGAAAACATTAAGACGTGAATGTTTCTTTCACACATAATTCAAATAAAACTTATTCAATAACAAAAGCATGACCATCTTCAGAATAGAGTTTGCTTGAAAATAAGATCAATTTTATAAATTTACACAATAAAAATTTAAAAAATATTTTAATACACAATAATCAAATTCAAAATTTTGCAGAAGATTATTTTTAAAATATGTAAATATATTGATTTCACTATTCGCTTAAAAGAATCGTAATAAACAGCCAATCAATCTACAAAAAGTTTGAATTGCTATATGAAGTTTTGAAAAAAGTACTTTCTCCTTCCTATATCATAAAAAAAAGAAAGAAAACAAAAAAAAAACATTTAGTGAACAGACAAACACATTACTACACGAAAAACTTTAATTAAAAAAAAGAAAACTTTTTAAAAATTTAATTGTACGAGAGGCAGACCATTATGTAGGCTATTAGACATTGAGGCCTAGTTAGGGGGTCTTATAATCTGGAATGGTGTTTAATAATTCACGCTGCTAGACCTGTGATTTCCCTCGGGGTTCCTGGACCTGGTAATGTCTAAAATTTTGCCCCCCCTCGTCCTTTTTATTGAGTCCCAATTGGCACGAATTCCAGTATCTACGAATCCCATTCTTACTTCATATGCGTTTGACTTTTCTTTGGCTAGGCTATTCGTTAACTTCGCAACGTTTACTGATGTAGCATTCTTTCATGGTACTTAGAATCCATTATTAATTTATCTGTACTTCTATTTGGCTTGGACTGTAGTGGTTTCTTTTCCATGTACCATAATCTACCACAATGTCTTTGGAATCTCACTTAACTCAACTTTTACTCAGTACTAGGCTGTCCTTTAACTTATCAACTTTTACTGCTGTAGCATTCTTTCATGGTACTTAGAATCCATTATTAATTCATCTGTTCTTCTATTTGACTTGAACTGTAGTGGTTTCTCTTCCATGTACCATGATCTATCACAATGTCTTTGGAATCTCACTTAACTCAACTTTTACTCAGTACTAGGCTGTCCTTTAACTTATCAACGTATTCTGCTGTAGCATTCTCACATGGTACTTAGAATCCATTATTAATTCATCTGTTCTTCTATTTGGCTTGGACTGTAGTGGTTTCTTTTCCATGTACCATGATCTATCACAATGTCTTTGGAATCTCACTTAGCTCAACTTCTACTTAGTACTAGGGTGTCCTTTAACTTATCAACTTCTACTGCTGTAGAATTCTTTCATGGTACTTAGAATCCATTATTAATTTATCTGTTATTCTATCCGGCTAGGACTCTTCCTTTGTACCGTGATTAACCACAGTGTCTTTGGAATTCCAGCTAGGCTGTTTACTGTTCTAGCATTCTCTCACACGGCACTTAGAATCCATTATTAACTTGGCTTCTCTTCCATGTACCATGATCTATCACAATGCCTTTGGAATACCTTTTAACTCAACTTCACATTGGCTGAAATATACATTTGCTAGACTGTCCTTCAACTGTTCAACTTTTACTGCTGTGGCATTCTCACACGGTACTTAGAATCCATCATTAATTTATCTGTTCTTCTATTTGGCTTGGACTGTAGTGGTTTCTCTTCCATGTACCTTGATCTATCACAATGCCTTTGGAATACCTTTTAACTCAACTTCACATTGGCTGAAATATACATTTGCTAGACTGTCCTTCAACTGTTCAACTTTTACTGCTGTGGCATTCTCACACGGTACTTAGAATCCATCATTAATTTATCTGTTATTCTATTTGGCTTGGACTGTAGTGGTTTCTCTTCCATGTACCTTGATCTATCACAATGTCTTTGGAATACCTTTTAACTCAACTTCACATTGGCTTTATTTACTTTGGCTAGGCTATCCTTTAACTTATCAACTTTTGCTGTACTATTTCCTCGAATGGTACTTAAAATCCATCGTTAATTTATCTGTTCTTCTATTTGGCTTGGACTGTAGTGGCTTCTCTTCCTGTACCATGATCTTTACTACTACTATGTCTTTGGAATACCTTTTAACTCAACTTCACATTGGCTTGATTTACTCTAGTTAGGATGTCCTGTAACGGTTCAACTTTTACTTTTGTAGCATTATCTCGCATGGTACTTAGAATCCATTATTAATTTATCTGTTCTTCTATTTGGCTTGGACTGTAGTGACTTCTCTTCCATGTACCATGGTCATTACTACTACTATGTCTTTGGAATTCCTTTCAACTTAACTTCACATTGAATTACTCGATTAGGCTATCCTTCAACCTATCAACTTTTACTGCTGTAGTATTCTCACATGGCACTTAAAATTCATCGTTAATTTATATGTACTTCTATTTGGCTTTGTGACTCTTCCTTTGTATCATGATTTATCACAATGTCTTTGGAATACCTTTTAACTCAACTTCACATTGGCTTTATTTACTTTGGCTAGGCTATCCTTTAACTTATCAACTTTTGCTGTACTATTTCCTCGCATAGTACTTAAAACCCATCATTAATTTATCTGTTCTTCTATTTGGCTTGGATTGCAGTAGCTTCTCTTCCATGTATCATGATCTATCACAATGCCTTTAGAATCTCACTTAACTCAACTTCACATTGACTGAAATATACATTTGCTAGACTGTCCTTCAACTGTTCAACTTTTACTGCTGTAGCATTCTCATATGGCACTTAGAATCCATCATTAATTTATATGTACTTCTATTTGGCTGTGTAACTCTTCCTTTGTATCATGATCTATCAATGTCTTTGAAATACCATTTACCTCTACTTTTTTTTAATCAGAAAAAAAGTGTCCAATGCGGGAATCGAACCCGGGACGTAGCGGTATAAAACAAACGGTTTAGACCATCCTTCCACCAACCCCCTCACATTTTCAATTGAAAACCGTATATATCACAAAACCAAACGTCAAACATAGCTGGTATCTCCATGAGAAAATCGTCAGAGGAGACTGCGGAATGACAAATGGAGAGAAAGGAAACGAACATTTGTAAGGGGCGGCCATAGCGAGCGTGATGGGAGAAGGTCAGAGTAGATAACCTCATCTTGGGAGTTCACCTGCTGTAGACGACATAGGGGAAGATGGAACAAGATACCCAATACCGAGTTCCTCAACATCAAAGTAGGAATATCAGATATCCGTGGATAAGTTTCTACTTCTTCTCTCTTATCTCCACTCAATCAAATATGGATAAAGTAGAATGCGTCTAACTTTGTCATTAAGACTGGGAGCACTACTTAGTGTCAGGCCGACTTAGCTCCAAAAGAAATGGCCTATTTGAAGTCATTCGTCTTCTTCTTTCTTATCTCCTCTCAATCATATTAGGGTATCAAGTTATGACCCTTGATGGTGTCTGTTTGACAACCATCATGACTGGGTGAAGTAGAATGCCTTTGTCATTAAGACTGGGAGCACTACTCAGTTGGAGGCCGAATTAGCTCCAAAAGAAATGGCCGCCTCAGACATGAGGAACAGACACCATTTGCAGCCGCTCCTAACATGGAGTACAGACTCATCCTGTATCCCTGGATCAGGAGTTCTTACAGGATACTATCAGCCGGGCCAGCTGAGCCCAGATTTTTTAGTGAGCTTGTTACTGCTCCACCTCCTTCTTTTTCATCCGGGCTTGGGACCAGCAAAGGCGGAGTTTCTACTAAAATATTATAAATCATGAATCTATAGCTTTCTCGAGAACAAGATCTCTACAGTCGAAAACATTTTACATAACAGTGAAATTTTACATACAGCAAAAGACACATCCTGATAGCTGATGTGGGCATTTTAGATGGTAGAACCTCATCTAGTGTGAAACAAAATGAACTAAAGGTTGATTTAACTTGTTTTATCACATTTGGCCAACCTTTTCTTTTATAATATCAACACTTAACCTTTTTTATTTTTTTTTTTAATTTTCACACAAACACACACATATATATATTATATAAATTTAAAAAATGAGATTAGATGTTGTATTTTGATTTTTGAGGATTATGGTAATGGTGATGCAGTCGTGGTCAATAATCTTGAAAATATATAAATAGTTTTAATCAGTAATTTAATTGAACTAAAGGATATATAAAAAAGACATAATTTGGTAGAAGTACAGCCTGGCTTAAAGCGTAAGAATAAAAAATGAAATACTTATTTACATAATGTACAAAGGTTTTGAGCCGGCCAGCGGGAAACACCAACAATGATTTTTTAAAGGGGAATAGTGACCTCTGGCGGTCGATTTAGCAGAGTATTTTAATCTATAAAATATAATTTTAAATAAAATAATATTTTAATATAACATATATATATATATATATATATATATGGATCAATTTCCTCCCGGCAAATTTTTCATCTATATTCTAGCCATAGATATGACCCAGCCACTTTGCCAGAAAAACCCCTCTTTGGCAGATTGTCAAGATTCCATTAGAACCCGTGTGGATCTCATGGAATAAAGTCAGCCCTAGGCTGATGAGGGCCATTAGCCCGAAACCATGGTCTCTAGGTGGACGCTTCTCAGTTTGCCAAAGCTGGTGTTGTGGCTTTGTCACCGACCCGAGGCCGCTAGTTTGCGGCGACGGTCAATAGATGGCGTCAGGTTTTGACGTTTATTTTGACGGGAGAGGCGCCCTATGCTGTCTATAACCTGTCTATAAGCATCCCCTCTGAATAGTGCCTATTCCTCTCTATAGCGCCCGATTTTAAATACGTAGTACGATGCGACTTACATTAAAAGTGACCTGTCTATAGCACCCCTTCTCTATAGCACCCTATTTTGGGGGGTGCCAAGAGAGGACGCTATAGACAGGTTTAACTGTATATTCCTCAATCAATCAGCAACTTCAGTTGAAACATCATGAAAGATATTTTTTTTCTTTATATATATCTGTATATTAAGAGAAATTTAAATCGGTTATCAGTACTTTTTTTTCATTACCTAAGGATTTCCCCTAAATTGTAAGGTAATGTATTTAAGACGGATTATCCTCTAACATATTAGGTGTTTCAAATGGTCTTTAAGAAAGAAAAAACATCAGTTATTCTATGAAAGAATGCATTACGCTTGGATATCCCAAAGTTTGATGAAAGATCCTAATTAAAAGGGAAGCTGTAATGGCGTGTTTAGCCAGTTGATTAGCAAATGACGAGCTTAAACAATCGAAGACTCATTAGCAAGGTAGGATTAGAGGCCAAAAAATGGACGAAGAAATTAGCAGAGATGTTAATTATCCGCGGATTATTTTATAAAACGGGACTTATTCACTTGATTGGTTCGACTATGTAATGACTTGAAGATAAGATAACGTGTTGATTGTCTTTCTGAGATTCTTTCTCCTGATAGAATGCAGACAATGTGACTTATGTTAACAAACCATCAAGGAATACAGTTCAATGATTATTGATGATCTAAATAGGAAAACCTCTAAATTCATTACATATTTGAGTCAAAAAGCTTCAATTAAGCTTATATAAAAGGGCGTACCTGGATCTGTAAAGAAAAAAAAAACAATTTTTTCTCAAAATATTTCGAGAGATTGCTCCCTTTTTATCACACACACACACACACAAAAGCCTTTATTAAGACACACTGGTCTTATAGAGGATTCTCCCCGAGATTACCATAGAGATAGGCCTGTGAAAGTGGGGAATATACAGAAAAAGAAAAAGAAAGGTTATGTAAGTATTATATATACATACACATACATATATACAACATAACAACTAAAGCCCCCATTAAGACCCAAAGTCTTACAAAAGACTCGACTGCAGGATCCAAGAAGCAAAGTAAGAAAGAGATAAAGAAGTGAACAAAAAAATTTTTTTTTTAAATAATATATATATATACATATATACACATTCACTCAATTCAAAGTAACAGTAACGATTACTTTTTATTCACTGCCTTGTAAAACCCTTGTAAAGGATAGTTTAAACCGTTGGTTTTCGACCGCTACGACCCGGGTTCGAATCCCGCATTGAGCTTTTTTTTTCTGTTAAAAAAAATGCTCCAATGGCTCCCGATTCTTGCAAAAGTCCAATCCCCACCAGCGAGTTCAAGTAACAAAATGGGGATCTGGCACATTTGTAAGTGCAAAGTCTAACTGCTTTTCACATGTGTAGACATGTGAAGCACTTAACAGTAAAAGCAGTCACCAACTTCTACCCACCATGATTATCATGGCCTGTACCACGTGTACTAGGGATAAGCAAAAAAAAAACTATTGTGTATTCTATTGCCCACAATGTTGGTTTAAAACTCGTCTCGTGACTGTCGAATAATACCAGTTCAAACCTCTCGTTCACTAACCATTTATTCCATATGTAAGTGATAGAAATGGTATCATTGTTCTTAAAATTTAAAACTGCGTGTTTATTGGGCTGTAATATTTTGATACAATTCATAATACAGCACTATATAACATAAAAACATCTATATATATAATTGCCTTATTCTGTCTGAAGCTCACGGATAGAATGCGCGCCCATTGGCTGCCGGCGAACACGTGTCCTCCCTGCCCCCCTCTAGACAACCCTGTTATCAGCTGTGATACATCCACCTGTCTATACAGACCACCCTGTTTATAGCGGCCATTCTAGATAACCCTGTTATCAGCTGTGTGATACATACACCTGTCTATAGCGGCCACTCTAGACAACCCTGTTATCAGCTGTGTGATACATCCACCTGTCTATACAGACCACCCTGTCTATAGCGGTCACTTTAGGCAACCCTGTTATCATCAGTGTGTTACATTCACCTGTCTATACAGACCACCCTGTCTATAGCGGTCACTTTAGGCAACCCTGTTATCAGCAGTGTGATACATACACCTGTCTATAGCGGCCACTCTAGACAACCCTGTTATCGGCTGTGTGATACATACACTTGTCTATATAGACCACCCTGTCTATAGCGACCACCCAAGACAACGTTTTTAAAATATATTCGCACTCGGGTAAATATAGTATATATATAGGTTATAGTATATATTGCATATTCATTTGCTCATTGGGATTCAATCACACTTATTATGATGATTGTTGTCATTGACATGACATTCTGTCGGCTGCTATGTAATATGTTTTGTTTATTATTTTTATTGAAGAAAGATATATCTATAAAAGACTTATTTATTTGATTAACAAAGTGAAAAATACCTAATATTATAAATCTTCTAGATCTATTTTACATATTTATATAAAACAATAATAACATCGGTCAATGGTCAAATCTATTTAAAGCATTTATATTATATTACATCTATATGATTATGATTGTGTAAATCTAAAATTATATTTAAACAGAAGTGTTATGAAAAAAATCCCTGGACACTTTTATTTTTCTGTTCATCATTACTCTTCATAATTCACCCTTTCATACCTCATCCAAAAAGTTAGAAATAGTCAATATTTCACCTTGAAATAAATTTTGATTTTTCATTGAAAAGAAACTCATGCGGTGTAACTTCAAGTGTTGTTTTACAATCACAAGCCGCAGTGTATTATATTGTATTATAAGTGTTATGACATGCCTTTCTCTGGTATCAAAAGTATGGCGTCGTTAACAAAATTTACTTTATTGTCAGTAAAGCCATGAATACAAGAGCTAGTAAATACAAGTATATTGTACAAGTATAAGTACTTGTATATAACTCACTACTGAACCATTTAAAACCTTTAACAAATTCATGAATCATATTTTTATTGCCACTTTTTCGAATATCTAAAATTCCAGGACTCGAGACACCTACTGCTGAAATGCCCACTCTTCTTCACCGCTAGACAACAGACAATAAATAATGTTGTAGATCTATATCAATTTGTAAATAGCAGAGAGAATTATCACAGATTTAACTATTTTTGTAAATATATTTATGATTATCTTTCTATCCTGAAAGGTTCAGGTTCCTAATATATATCATTGTTTCTCTTTTTATTTTTTATTACTTTCTTGTATTATATGTTTATAACTGTTTCTGTTTTAAAAATGTAAATCGACGCAATTATCCCTAGCCGGGATAACGCGTTTTGTGTGTTGAATTGATATTTCGAATATCTTTGGAGTTATTTACAAATTTGGCAACACATTTTCCAATTTTACTCACAACCAGTGCCCCCCTACGACAATGATAGGTTACAGTTTGGTAGAAGGCTTGCTGTCTTTCAGAATTAAAAGATTTAAGTAAGTAACTATGCAAAATAGTGCTAAAAAACAAGATCCAACATGCAAATATACAACAAGAAGTAACGTAAAATAAGGATGTGAATACATTAAATTTTCAAAATTTTATTATTGCCATATCATGATGAAAAAATATAGAGAGGTTCACCGTTAAAGAAAGATTGATGTTTGTTTAGTTAATTTTGTGTGTTTCTCAATAGTACCAATGGCTCTATGTCGAAATTTGACGATAAGCTAATTAATGTTTTAATTATAATATCGTAACTTCAATTATAATATATGAAACCTATATATGAAAATATTTAATTAAAAAGGCAAATATTGGATCAAAAAATATTTCATTTTACCAATATTTCAGTTGACTGAACGCCAACCTTTTATAGGTATTATAACATATTAATATGTGATATTTAAAATTACAAAATATTTTATCACAATGAGTGTTTCTTTTTTTATTTTAAGTTGCTAGATTTCAAGCGATAATCGCTCTTTAACTGGCTTAATATTTTTTATTAAGCTTGTTGAAAAGCGATTATCGCTTGAAAACTAACAATTTAAAATAAAAAGAAACTCATTGTGATAAAATATTTTGTAATTTTAAACGTGTGATATGTTAAAATATGAAAAAGTTATCAAAAAATTGTAAAATTTTATTAAAATGTGTAAAATTATGTTTTAAAAAAATCTTAAACTTCTTTATTTTCTTTATAAAACCACGAGAATAATATGAAATACATCTCTCTATGAAAATATTTAAATAAAATAATATTTTCCCTCGCTTTTTATTTATTCTCGCCCATATCTAAAAACCTATTAAAATTAAACGACAAAAATATTCTTTTTATAAAAATTAAAAAGTGTTTGAATTCAATTAATTAAAGAGATATTTTGAGACCATTGTTTTACTGACTAATTTGGTAAAGAACACATATATTTACTTATTTGAAATTAAATTACAAAGGCTTCACAAAGTAAATTAGCTTGAGATGTTTTAACGCCGAGGGGCAAGCTATCTTTTTTTATTATTATTTTTGTACAAGCTCTCCTAATTAAAATATTAATTATAGCAAATAATAATTACAATTCCTTCAGTATACCTGCAAAAATAAATTACATTTCAGCATTTTTTTCTGATGAAATAAGTGAATCTGGCGTTAATTTCATAGCTTTATTCTTTAGCAGAAGACTCCCGCCCAAAAAAAAAAAACTAATTTTAATTGAAAATTTAAAGTGATGATGCCGGTGTTTTTCAAAGGTTGTTTTTATAGAAACACTTATTAGAATGTAATAAAAATTATTAGCAAAATTAATTAGTTGAAATTATAAATGGAACCTCAGAATTAATTTTTCATTCGAACCCAAAAACTATATAAAAATAAATAGATATGAAAAAAAAAATAATAATTAGTTTTGAAATATTAATTTAGGAATATTTAATAAAAATGTGTATAGATTGAATTAGAGGGCATCGTCTGTTTATTAATGAGCATGTTAATATGTGATTAGATTCATTAGATTAGCTATTGGACATTCTTTTTAATGGTAAAATTTCGTTTATATATAGTTTTTTTCACTTTTGAGATAACATTTTTCATTTTAATAACAACTTTCAACACTTTAATAATATTTTCATAGCGATATTTTCTATTTTATATGAAATTTTAACAATATATAATAAATATATTTTAGTTTCAATATATTTTATATCCCTTTTATAAAACCAAGCAATAAAAAATTTTCAATTGTTATTTCTATTATGTATAATATTAATTACTGTTTTAAATCTTGAAGATATAGGTTGCCTGGTCGACATTCATTGTTCTTGAAATAAGAAACACTTTGGCCAGTAGAGTTTTTATTTTTTTCGATGTTTCGACAAAAATCGTTTTGTCCTTGTCAGGAAAAAATAAAATTTAACTAATTTAATAATAAACTAATATGGAAAGGCGCTAAAAATGTGCTTTTAATGGCTTTTCGTTAGTTTATTTTTTTTTCCCCTTGTCAAAACGTTGAAAAAATGAAAACTCTACTGTCCGAAGTGTTTCTTATATTGAGAACAATATTGTTTAATATGGGGAAGGGTTTGTCTCTTTATCTCCACTCAATCATATTAAGGTATCAAACTTGTAGAGCTTGTTGATGGTGTCTGCCGGAGAAGAGTAGAGCTCATCAATGGATGAGTCAATACAGTCAATATCAAACAATCATATCCGGGTATCAAGTCTGTAGAGCTTGTTGATGGTGTTTGCTGGGGATGAGTAGAGCTCATCGATGGATGAGTCAATACAGCCAATGTCAAACAATCATATCAGGGTATCAAGTCTGTAGAGCTAATTGATGTGTCTGCTGGGGATGAGTAGAGCTCATCAATGGATGAGTCAATACAGTCAATGTCAAACAATCATATCAGGGTATCAAGTCTGTAGAGCTTGTTGATGGTGTCTGCTGGGGATGAGTAGAGCTCATCAATGGATGAGTCAATACAGTCAATGTCAAACAATCAGATCAGAGTATCAAGTTTGTAGAGCTTGTTGATGGTGTCTGCTGGGGATGAGTAGAGCTCATCAATGGATGAGTCAATACAGTCAATAATATGTTTTGGGGTTTTAGGTTGAGAATTGCATTAAGTACATAGTGGGAAAACCTTGCAACCATTCTGGAAAGTCATTGTCCGTAGATGACCAGACTTAAGTCTGGAAATCAAAGACTTTTTTTCTCTTGGAAGGATAGAACCTGTGCTTTTCCCTCCTGCTCTGTATCAGTCATGTCGAAGAGTTCGTCAATATACACGATACTCCCAGAAAGAGAGAGAGATTCCTAAATAAAACTTCACCTGTTTTCATGACTATTTTATTTTTTTATTTCAATTCAAAGCGCTATGTCCCCCTAGGGACACTTGCGTTGTCATACATGTATGCCTTTATATTTGTCTATACATATATATACATTTTTTAGGCCGTTAATAGAATAGTCATATGATAGTAACAATGGGAAATAGAGAAAAAAATAACTGTGTACAAAAGAAAGAAGTGTTTGACAATATGTACAATCAACATAATATAAATTATCAGTTTCTTAAAAGATATTTGTTGTTATATAATTTAAAATATATCTATAAAAGGTATTGAATTTAATATACATTTCTTTACTGGAAATAAAAATACTTGGATCTATTACTATTAAATTATTTTCGATTCTGTAGTCTTTAAAACAGGACAATCTAGTAAAAGATGTATTGAGGTTTGTTCCTCATGTCCATAAAAACAACTTGAATCTTCCACCGCTTTAATAACTATTGTTTAAAATTTGAAATTAAAAAAAAGTTTGTTTTTTTCTGTTGAGAAAGAGAATTAAAGAATCACACAGGTTAGCTTTTTGTTTTGTGATGAGTTTATGTTTAGGTTAAAATGATATCATTCAAAATTATTTTTAAAAATATTAGTTTTCGAATCGTAATATTAGTTCTTATTCCTGAATGAATATTGAAGCGCTCAAGAACCATGCTAACTGAATGCATTGTGGTAATAAACTATTGATTTTGCTTAGAATTTTTAATGAAACTGATTCCAAGAATTATTAATTAAACATTATATTTATTTATTTACAAGAGAGAGAACAAAATATAAAAGGGAAACTAATATTAAACAAAGGAACTTTTTTTCGGTTAGCGCCTATTTACCTGTGAGCTTACACACACTCTGTGGTAACAATTAATTAATATATATATAACATGAACATTGCAATCTTTTCACACAACAGTTTTAAAGATAGTTTTATAGGCTTAAAGTAAACAACAGTTTGATCCTATAACTATTTTTAAAACACTGTTCTGTGAAAATGAATAAAAATTAAGATTGCAATGTTATTTATCTCAATGCATTCAGTTCTGAGACATCAATAAGAATATCAACCTTAAAGGTTTCTTCTCCCCCAAGATTGTCCAGTAAATCAGTCTAAATTCATTATATTATTTAAGAGGAAGTTTTAATGCCAAATGGTATACGTTTGAAGACGTATTTACCCCTAAGGTGTTGGAAAGGCTGGAAATTGGACATTTCATTATAAACCAGTTTGTTGAAAATCTTATAATTGTTCAGTGTCATTTCTATGTCATCAGGTCGTTTGAGTGGAAGCCTTCTTTTTCAAATAAAGATTCTGTTAAAATTCAAAAGAAAAAGTCACCAAATCAAAAATGAATTCTTCTAGATCATCATTAACTTCTTGGACTCAATAGTCTCATCAATCTTACTCAAAGAAGTTCTGATTTGGACAAATATTTGTAAAATACTGATATACAGGGTTTAAGACAACTTTCTCTCTGGCGAATTCTTAATTTACATATACCTACATGCATACACTCCTCGCTGTATTCTACGTATTGAGTGCGGACAAATGTCACTGGAAGTAATCGTGATTTAACTAACGCCAATATTCTGGCTTAGAATTCTTAAAATGGACTAGAATCAATTATTGTAAGTATTAAGAAAAACAAATATAATAATAAAAAATTGAGCAGGAAATAAACACTCCAGAGGTAAGTGGTGACAAGAAGGCTCTAGAAAAAGACATGCTGACATGGGTCGTGCAATGAGAATGACCAGTACGATAGAATCTCCTTCGATCTCAACCTTACAACTACATTTTACCAGTGTCAAGCTATATTTTCAGCCGGAGTCTCCCCCCCTTACTGAGGTCAAAAAGGTCGAACTTTTCCTGTCCTCGCTCTGTAAAGGGATATGAGGCCATGCTCTCTATGTTCTGGAATCGTAAGCCTTCTTTTATCTTTATCGCTAAGCAGTTACAATAATGGATATATTCAATTTTTTATATTATACAAATTGTGGCGAATAAATAATTTTATAACTTATCTTTCAGTGCCTTCCTCTACTGAGGGTGGGCCATATGGTCTCTCCATATCTCCCTCCTTCAGTGTCTTCCTCTACTGAGGGTAGGCCACATGGTCTCTCCATATCTCCCTCCTTCAGTGTCTTCCTCTACTGAGGGTGGGCAAATGGTCTATCCATATCTCCCTCCTTCAGTGCCTTCCTCTACTGAGGGTGGGCCACATGGTCTCTCCATTTCTCCCTCCTTCAATGCCTTCCTCTACTGAGGGTAGGCCACATGGTCTCTCCATATCTCCCTCCTTCAATGTCTTCCTCTACTGAGGGTGGACCACATGGTCTCTCCATATCTCCCTCCTTCAATGTCTTCCTCTACTGAGGGTGGACCACATGGTCTCTCCATATCTCCCTCCTTCAGTGTCTTCCTCTACTGAGGGTGGGCCACATGGTCTCTGCATATCTCCCTTCTTCAGTGTCCTTCCTATACTGAGGGTGGGCCACATGGTCTCTCCATATCTCCCTCCTTCAGTGCCTTCCTCTACTGAGGCTGGGCCACATGGTCTCTCCATATCTCCCTCCTTCAATGCCTTCCTACACTGAGGCTGGGCCACATGGTCTCTCCAAATCTCCCTCCTTCAATGCCTTCTTCTACTGAGGGTGGGCCACATGGTCTCTCCATATCTCCCTCTTTCAGTGCCTTCCTCTATTGAGGGTGGGCTACATTGTCTCTCCATATCTCCCTCCTTCAATATCTTCCTCTACTGAGGGTGGGCTACATGATCTCTCCATATCTTCCTCCTTCAATACCTTCCTCTACTGAGGGTGGGCCACATGGTCTCTCCATATCTCCCTCCTTCAATACCATCCTCTACTGAGGGTGGGCCACATGGTCTCTCCATATCTCTCTCCTTCAATACTTTCCTCTACTGAGGGTGGGCCACATGGTCTCTCCATATCTCCCTCCTTCAGTGTCTTCCTCTACTGAGGGTGGGCCACATGGTCTCTGCATATCTCCCTCCTTCAATGCCTTCTTATACTGAGGGTGGGCCACATGGTCTCTCCATATCTCCCTCCTTCAAAGCCTTCCTCTTTTGAGGGTGGGCCACATGGTCTCTCCATATCTCCCTCCTTCAGTGCCTTCCTCTACTGAGGGTGGGCCTCATGGCCTCTCCATACTTCCTCCGTCATCCTCTTCATCTCCTCGTAGGTGTGTCGTCCAGTCCATTATTTTAGATCGTCTGTGTATTTCATGTGTGAAAAAAATTATGATGAACTGAACATCTTCACCTTATTCTTTCCCTCTAACAATATTATCCCATGTATCATTTTCATTATACTCTATGGAACAAGGTGATCTCCATAGTATAGAAGATCAGTAGGAAATACCTTAATATAAGTCCTCATCTCCTAGGAACCAAAAATGTCAACCTTGCGCTTCAAAGTGACAAGGAGTGATAAACATCCTTGAACGACTAAACCAAGAGGAACCAGAACAGACACCGTGATAGGATTTCAAATTCATTCTTATATGAAAGAGCGGATACTCACTTTCACTTTGAATAAGAAACTCTTTCTTCTTCTCCTTCTTCTTTCTTATCTCAAAGCCATGATAATCATGGTGAGTAGATAGCGATTGCTTTTACTGTAAGCGCACCACATGTCTACACATGTGAAAATCAGTTCAACTTTGCACTTACAAATGTGCCAGAGCCCCGTTGGGGGCCATTGAAACATTTTCTTTTAAACAGAAAAAAGTGTCCAATGCGGGAATCGAACCCGGGTCGTAGTGGTTGAAAACCAAACGGTTTAACCAGCCTTCCACCGACCCCCTAGAAACTCTTTCTGAAAAAACAGATGAATCAACTATTAGGCCAATAGCATATGCATGTAGAAGGCAAGGTGAAACCACTACATCATTTTTCCCAACGACATCTTCAATCGAATAAACCAACTATACCAGGGGTGGGTAAACAGCGGCTCGCGAGCCACAAGCAGCTCTTTGTATGTAAATCTTCGGTTATTTATATTGTTCCATACGTAAATATTATTTATGCAAGTTCTCTTTATTATTTATAAACGTTCTTCCCTGATTTATAATACACCTATCCCCCGATTTACACGGTAGACACGTTCCTGAGAAAAACGTGTAAATCGGGGGATAGGTGTACACAGAAATAAAAATAAAATGCATTGACAGGTTAAAATATGTATTCAGCACATAAGCTCGGGATTCCTCGTGAGATGTGTACACAGCGCATGTGTTCAATCACAGTAGCATTTAGTATAATACGATAAAAACAACAGAAAAAAACTTATTTGGAAAACCGTGTAAAAGCGAAAACGTGTAAAACAAGTACCGTGTAAATCGGCGGATAGGTGTATTATAAAATAAATGAAGCTTCCAGTGTTAAGTTTCTTGTACTTTCTTTTATATAAAAAATGTATTTATTATTAAATTGTTAAAGTGATAATCCTGTTGAAGGACTGACAAGTCTGAAAGCTTGAAAATATAAAAGGTTGTACAATAAACTTAACCCTGGAAGCTTCATTTATTTTATAATACCATTTATTATTGACAGGAAAAAAATTGGTGGATTTTTAAAAACTTTGAAATTTTGTAAATTGTAATTTTTGTCTCTATCGACTCAAAAGTTTGCCAACCCCTGAACTAGACTATAGGAAATTCTTATAATGTCACATTTAGCCATAGTTTGACTCTTGAAGGAACTTGGTTAAGAAAGAAACACCAGTATTTTGACTGATTCACCTTACAAAATACACCCATAGACTACCATCGCAAAATTGGAGAGGAGTGGACTTCAGGAATTGGTTTAACCATGGAGATAAGCACCACTACCACTCATGGACTAAAGCTAAGAAAGTAAAAAGTCTTTAATGTCGCCTTTTTTCTATTTCTTCTAAGGAGAAATAAGCAATTTTGTTCATTGTTGGTTATCTCGTGTGTCTTCAATAAAGGTCACTGTATATCAAATATTTTTCAGAATTATTATCTGAATCCTGATATACACATACAAAAAGGTATAACTTCTTTAGTTTTGTCCATGAGTGTATCTTTCAGAATTATTGTCTGAATCCCGTTATACATTCTAAAAGGAACAACTTCTTTAAGTTTTGCCCATGAGTATATCTTTCAGAATTATTGTCTGAATCCCGATATACATGCTAAAAGGTACAACTTCCTTAAGTTTTGTCCATGAGTGTATCTTTCAGAGTTATTGTCTGAATACCGATATACATTCTAAAAGGAACAACTTCCTTAAGTTTTGTCCATGAGTGTATCTTTCAGAATTATTGTTTGAATCCCGATATACATGCTAAAAGGTATAACTTCCTTAAGTTTTGTCCATGAATGTATCTTTCAGGGTTATTGTCTGAATCCCGATATACATGCTAAAAGGTACAACTTCTTTAAGTTTTGTCCATGAGTGTATCTTTCAGATTTTTTTCTGAATCCCGAGATACATACAAAAAAGTATAACTTTTTAAAGTTTCTTCCATGAGTGTAAATATATCGGGTATAACTTTTTGTATCGTAATTCTTCTCAAAAAGGAAAAAAAAAGGTAAAAGAGTTTACATTAGGCAACCATTTATTTACTAAAGCATTTTATTTGATTTTACTGAGTAATTATTTTAAAAAATCACTAGATGAGCTCTCACGAAACAAAAGGAAAGATGCTTCTAAAAAAATCTCTAGTTTTTTCTCTCTCTCTCTATTATGAAGAGTAATCCCCATGTGGCAAGGCTAAAACAATCCGAAGCGAGAGGCAAACACCAAAAAAAAAAAAGACTCTGTGGTATATTGATGGGCTTTTTGTTTGACACGCGAAAAAGAGACTGAATAGCGAGATGACAAGATCTTAAATTAATTAACTTTTTTAATGGGTTTTGTTTTAATCCCTGATGGGGAGACTCCTGAATGAAAAGTTTGGTTTTAGGAAGTTTTTGTGTGAGCTTCTGTGTTTGAGCAGTATCTTAATTACCAATCTGGTCTAATATAAAATTTAGTCAGCCAATCATATTGTCAGATGCAATTTCACCAGCCAATCATATTGCCAGATGCTCGTATTCGTCCAATAGTTTTTTTTTTTTTTTTTGGTCTTACCAAAATGGCTTGATTATAGAAATATTTGATGCCCACAAAGCCCAATTGGAATAATTTAATTGAAAAATGACGTCTTTAGTAAATTAATGATTTTTATTGTAAACTCTATTAATGTTTTTGTTTCCTTTTTGAGAAGAGCTACGATACAAAAGTTATACCAGATATATTTACACTTATGGACGAAACTTAAGGAAGTTGTACCTGTTAGCATGTATATCGGGATTCAGACAATAACTCTGAAAGATACACTCATGGACAAAACTTAAGGAAGTTGTACCTTTTAGCATGTATATCGGGATTTAGACAATAACTCTGAAAGATACACTCATGGAAAAAACTTAAGGAAGTTGTACCTGTTAGCATGTATATCGGGATTCAGACAATAATTCTGAAAGATACACTCATGGACAAAACTAAAGGAAGTTGTACCTTTTAGCATGTATATCGGGATTTAGACAATAACTCTGAAAGATACACTCATGGACAAAACTCAAGGAAGTTGTACCTTTTAGCATGTATATCGGGATTCAGACAATAACTCTGAAAGATACACTCATGGATTAAACTTAAGGAAGTTGTACCTTTTAGCATGTATATCGTGATTCAGACAATAACTCTGAAAGATATTTGATACACAGTTTCCTTTATTAATCAATTAGACGCGATATTGAAATATTTGCGCCTATTACAGAGGAAACAAAACAAAAAAAAACAGATTAAAAACTTAGAATTAAATATTTACAAATGTACATGTATTAATCGACGGAGTTCATAAAATTTATATAGACAAAGTGGCTGATGTAAGAGAGTTAAATCATTTAAATCAGGGAACAAACGATGTCTCACTTCTGTAAAGTTCGGACAGTCGTAGATAAGGTGAAGAGCAGTTTTTTCAGTTTCTCCGCAGGAACAATTTGGTGTTTCTGATAGACCTCTTTTATGTAAGTATTTCTGGCCGTGTGTTGTGACAAATTGAGTGACTGTAAAATTTGGATGGAACTGTGTTGGAATTTCGTTTAAGAAAATATATAGTGCGCGAATTGTATAATTAGCATTATAAATGGATTGATACAAATGATTCATAATAATATATTTTTCTTCGCAAATCATTGGCCAAATTGAAATATAATATTTATTTTGAAAAATATTCTGTGAAGATAACTTCCCATTTATTGTATTACTTCCAGTTCGTACACCATTCTAATAAAGCCTAAGCTCTATCTGCTTCTCTTCACGAAATCACGTTTCATCTTTGTACCATCTTGATCAAGGTACACGAACGACGTCAAGGAAGTGACGTAACAATATCTTAAGAAGATGTGGATTATGGTGAATAAAGAACAAATGTCCACTCTGTGACAATTTTACAATTGAAACAAATTTTATTGACTTCTTGTCAATAATTTACATTAATCTGTGGCCATTACTGGGCATAAGAATATGTGGATAGGTGTTAGTGAATTTCAATTCTAATGTACAAATGTAATTTCTTAGTTCTACCAACTCGATTAATACATTGTAAGATATAATATTGAGTTAAACATACGAATAATTTACCAGACTTAATCATCGTACAAAACAACTCAAAATTATCATTAAATCAATTATAATTAATAACTAATCTATCCACAAAAACATTTAAACATCAACATTATTAAGTCTTCCTTAAATTTACCAAAAGCGGACAACGGAACAAAACTTTTTTTTTTCACTTGGAATTTAAAATAATAAATTTTCTTCTTAACGGATGAGTAATTTGCAAGATCCTCTTTAGGATATCGTCGGCAAAAACTTAATCTTAATGCAGCGATAAAAGCTAATTCTGTATGGCAAGAGTTGATTAATTTGGGAGATAATGGCTGCTTCCAATTAACTTGCTTGTCATAATCTTATAGAAGGCCTAATAATAAATTGAATGGAAGGCTGCTAGCTCATTAGAGACCCAATTAGTTTATTAAGGATCCCTTGGGGGAGGCAAAACCTCGACAAATCGTCTTCCAGAGAAACCCTCCATTACCCAAACGCAAACAAGAGATTCGACTTGGAGACTCAATCTACTTTTTGGTAAATAAGAGGATATATATAATTTATCAGATCTATATAAATATATCTATTGTTTAAATTCGTTGATGTCTCTCTGTTGTGGACTATAGTTGATGATTTGCATATTTTAATTGGTAATGGATTTATTGAACTTTATTTCCTTTATTTCAGCACACAAAACGCGATATTCCGGCTAGGGATAATTGCGTTGATTTACATTTTTTAAACAGAAACAGTTATAAACATATTATACAAGAAAAAGTAGTCAAAAATAAAAAAAAGAGAAACAATAATATATATTAGGAACCTGAACCTTTCAGGTTAGAAAGATAACTATAAATATATTTACAAAAATAGTTAAATATATGATAATTTTCTCTGTTATTTACAAATTGATATAGATCTACAACATTATTTATTGTCTAGCGGTGAAGAAAAGTGGACATTCCAGCAGTAGGTGTCTCGAGTCCTGGAATTCGTTGCCATTTGGTGATATTTTGGTAGATTTAGGTTGGTGTGTGACACAATTTTGACAATTAATGTGACAATGTGACATAGTGACAATGTGACATAGATTCAATCAAAGAGAGAGAGAAATATATTACATATAGGAAGAAGAAGATATATACATATATGATACAAAAATAATCCACAAGATGATGATGGGGGATGATGGAAGGAAACCACGGCGCTGGAGGGTCCTGGACCAGGCGATGAGTGGGTCCTCCACTGCTTCTCCGAGCCCAACCTGGACAAAGTGGCGATATATTCGCAACTTTGCCGACGCCAGGATGGAAAGGGCGTCGTCCTCAAGGCCGGTTGGTGTGTGTTTACATGGATTTGTAGAGCATATGTAATCTTACATTATATTTATGGTAATTGAAGGTTGATATCTAAATAATTGGTGATGTTTTAGTGGATTTCATATAAATTATAATTTGTTAATTGATTTGTAGATTTTATTTATGAATAAAATAGCTATTTATCGATAAAATTAGTAATAATTATTTTAGGATAGGTGTTGTTTTTTTACATATATGATTAAATATCTCTACATACCTTACTGCAATGATAAATGTTGGTGAACGAGAGGGCTTGGTTCATCAGTAATGAATTCTTCTCAGCGGTGTTGTGATTTTTTGTGTGTTTTGTGTGTGTGTGTGTTGTGTTTGTGTGTTCTATGTTATATAAATTAAAATTTATACACGTATATGGCTGAAATGGCATTTTTTACTTTCCTGAACTGAAAGAAAGAGAAAGAGAAAGTTATAAATGTATAAAATTGAAAGAAATATTTCAGTTTTATAGTTTGAATAACATTTTTGAAATAACATTGTGTGTTCTATGTGTTTTGTTGTGTTTGTATTGCGTGTGTTGTGTTTTTATTGCGTGTTTTGTGTTTGTGTTGTATTTGTGTTGTGTGTGTGTGTGTTGTGTTTGTGTTATGCTTTCAGTGTGTTGTTTTGTATTGCGTGTGTTGTGTGTTCTGTGTTTTGTGTTGGGGTTGAGTGTTCTGTGTATTGTGTTTGTATTGCATGTAATGTGTTTTTATTGCGTGGGTTGTATTTATGTTGTGTGTGTTGTGTTTTTATTGTGTTTGTTGTGTTTGTACTGTGTGTGTTGTATTTGTTTTCGAGTTGTGTATGTGACAATGTGAGAGATAAGGTATCATAGAATATTTTCCAAGACATAAAATTAAACATCTCACAATAAATCTTCAATAGATCACGAAAGTGGTAATTATAAATTCTAGGAAATGAGTTATACCAATTATAGTTTCCTTGAGAATACGATAAAATATAACCTCAACTCATTTCTTTAAAATAAAATGATTCGAATTTAAATACTAAAAACTTGTGACCATTATTATGAATAGGACTTCTAAAAATTCCGAGTAAAACCTTTAGCTTCAATCTTTTTCTTTCTTTATCAATTTTATATACAGTAGAACCTCCCTGTAAAGGACAACACCTAATTGCAGAGCCAAAGTGTCCTTTAGGGAGAGGTGTCCTCTTATTGGAGAGTTGCTAAATACAGTAGAACCTCCCTGTAAAGGACAACACCTAATTGCAGAGCCAAAGTGTCCTTTAGGGAGAGATGTCCTCTTACCAGAGAGTTGCTAAATTGTAAAAATGGTAATTTTGCAAATGAAAACTGTCCTTTGTGGAGAGGTGTCCGCTAAAGGGAGGTTCTACTGTATTACTTTTTTTTTTTACCTTTATATTATCTTATTCATTCATATTTATTTTATATATTTAACTGTATATGATCATAATTTATTTTTCCGTTTATCATTACTCTTCACAATTCATTCTTTCATACTTCATTGCTATGGTTAGAAATAGTCGTTATTTCTCCTAAATATTAATTACGATTTTTCGTTCAAAAGAAAAAATTGTGGTAAAACTTGTCAAACGTTGTTTTACCATCATAAGACGCATTATATTGTATTATAATCCTATATAAATAATATAAAAAAGCCAATTCAATCTTAATCTCTCTTTCTCTAGCTCATGCGATAATAATTTTAAAAAATACTATATTAAAGGAAAGACAATTTTATACTCTATATTCGCTATTCTATATGTGATTGTGCAAAACATCACAGTAGCAAAATAAAACGCCGATTGAAGAGGCGTAACTTATACGAATTATATTAGCAAGCTTTCGGACGTCCCTCTACAGGCTTTACAATAAGTAAACAGAAAGAAGTACGAGATGTGTAACCTCATATGGGATACTCATCTACTTCTTTCTGTTTATTCATCGTAAAGCCTGTAGACAATTTATTTTGTTGACAATTAAAATAATTTTATTGACATCTTGTCAATACATGCAAAGTGCACAGTCTGCACTACACCCATACCTCGCTTTGCGTCGGGGTTACGTTTCAAAAAAACACGACGTAAATTAAAACGACGCAAAGTGAAAATATGTGAAGGCGCAATCAAAAACAAAGGTGTTGCCATATTTTAGGAAAAAAAATAAAAAATTAAAATTAAAATTAAAGTCTCGAATCCAAAACAACGCAACTTCGAAAATCTAACGACGCACAGTGAAAATCAGTAAAAATTAAGCAGCGACGCAACTTCGAAAAAAACGCAAAACGAAACGAAGCAAAGCGAGGTATTGGTGTATTTAAAAATATTATATGGATTGTATACACTATGTACAATGAATATGGCGCCTCTGCCACCGCTGCAGAGTTTGGTGGAGAATAACCAGCGGGTCTCCAGCGACACCACGTATTTCGTGATCTAAGAAGAATACGTAGATCGCGTACTTCGCCGCTGAGGTGATGGTGTGGTCCTCGAGACCAACTGGAAAGATCCAGGACTGCAGGTCCGGCGGGTAAAGCCTGTAGAAGAAAATATGCGTCCGAAAGCTTGCTAATAAAGTTTGTATAAGACACTCCGCTTCAATTGGCGTTTTATTTTGCTATTTTAATTCGAAGAGTTCAAATTAGTCAAAATATCTCAGTATTATATAGAATCTAAACGTTTCCTCTTTATTCAGTGAATCTTAAACTCCATCATGGAATATATATATGTTTCTAATGTTATTAGTAATATTTATTTATCATATTTATCATTTTAGATAATGATTTAATTGAATTCAAGAAAAAGGAATAACCTCACAAAAATATAAAATTACAAATGATATCGGGGAATAACACAAGCACATACATACAGCTTTATTAAGACCACATGTCTTATACAGATTCACCACAGGAAGGATGCCTAGATTGATCTCCTATACTCCAGGTAGCGCAGAACCCAACAACAGCCTCCAGGTCCGATGCATGTCCAGTGGCCACAGAATCCACCGTGTATAAGTTAGCGCAATCAAATTACAAATCATATGATGAAAAAAACATTAGAAAAAAATAATAAATAAAAAATGAGTGGGTCAGGTGTTGATATTAAAAATAAATAACGCATATCCTGACCAGGAGCACATGTGCTTTTTATATATATATTTATATTTTGTATTTTGGTACACTGTGTGACTTCACAACTCTCTTAACTTCGATGTAAGAAATATATAATTCTGGAGGCTACTTAAAGTAAGGTTATCTTCACTTATATAAATTTGTATAGGAGGGTTGAAACACGCTCTGGTAAGATACAAGACATATCTGAGGAGAGAATCAAGGTTGAAGAGTCTGCCAAGCCGCAACCTGGTGCAACAATATAAAATATTATAGAAAAAATGAAAACTTGAATTTTTTTTTTTGACTTGTTAAACTTGAATGCATTGAAGATAAGTATTGCTACTATAAATCAGTTAAAAAACAATATTGTGATAAATGATGAAAAAAAGGCATTTTCTTATCGTGAAACTAATTAAGGATAATTAAGGATAAGAAGATGCCATTTTATCAATTTATTCACCTTATCCCAATACAATATCACATTTGTACTATTTTTCACCAATATTATGATAATCAGTCAAAAATAATACTAATCAAAATTTGAAATCGTTAGAAACACTGCGCTTTGAAGAAAACTCATAATAAATGATATTCCAAAGGATATAAATTTATTTATTTAACAGTTGGGAGAGACACGTCATATCCACAATTAGGATAATTGCGTGTAAATCTGAAATTATATACAATTAACACAATTGAACATTGGGAAGCATGAAAATTAAACGTTCGATGTCAAATTTTGCATATAGTAATTAGAAATAGTAGCTTGAAATATGTACAGTCAATACTTTCGCCTTAAAATATACATCCTACAGAATCTATTAAACTTGATGTATTGGTCTTTAAAGGATATAAAAGAAACCTAAAACAAATGATGATATCAACTCATTTAGAAAAATCAAAAAATGAAACCAAGCAGACGATCTCAATTAATCAAATTCAAATGGAACCATCAGAGAAATCAGTAAAGTGGAATAGAAGTTATCATTAATTAGCTAGAACAAAGGAATGAGAGGAAGTTAGTGTTGGGATATGTTGCAAACACCCAAGCCAACCCTTTATCGACTTTCCCTAAAACGTATAGAGGAAGATGAATTGCCTAAAGTGGTATTTGGACAAAGGAACACTGACCAATTAACGGGCTTTGTTTAGGGCCAATGCTTCTGAGCCGTTTTTTGCTCTGTTTTCCTAAGATGAGATCCCCTGCTAATATATTTGCATTCGGTAATTAACTTATAGAAATTGCCTTTCGTTTGTCTGTTCCTAATTACTTCTAAAACTTGGTTAATCTCCTAAGATACCAAGAGCTCAAGTTAAACTTAGGATTATTCTGCGAGTTTTTTTTTCTGAAGTATAATGAAATTCTTAAGCAATAATGATATAATAGGTGAATGAATTTTACCTATTAAATTCTTATTTATATTGTAAAACGACATTTAAAAATTATCCCGCATGTGTTTCTTTTCAACGAAAAATCCAAATTTATTTTAAGGAGAAATAACGATTATTTCTAACCTTAGAGATGAGGTATGAAAGGATAAATTGTGAAGAGTAATGATAAATGGAAAAATAAGTGTCCAGGGATGGGGTTCGAACCCACACACACTTTATATATTTACACGTGTGACAATACATCTTCATGTGAATTTTTCCACAAATCCTTAAATTATATTTAAAATTCGATTTTAAAACGCTTTGTTAAAAAAAGGAAAACATTTTGTCTTTTTAAAAAAAAAATAGTACAAATGTGAAATTGTACTGGGATAAGCTGCATAAATTAAGAAAAAAGGTATCTCCTCATTGTGCAAATGAAAGTTGCTGATGGATTGCTCCATCTATCTGAGTAAATATCAACTATTCGTTGATTTTTAATTATTCCAGAATTGGGTAAGTTGTATACTTCAAAATCTATGATAAAACGTTATCGTTGATAGATTTGGCCTATTCACTTTACAGGCTAAAGACCTCTTTGGCAGAATGTGGAGATTCCGTTTGATCCCTTGTAGATCTCATGGAATAAATTCGCTCTGGATTGACGAAGGCCATAGCTCGAACCCATGGTCTCTAGGTGGATCTCAGTTTACCAAAGCTGGTACACCTATCCCCCGATTTACACGGTACTTTTTTTACACGTTTTCGCTTTTACACGGTTTTCGAAAAGGTTTTTTTTTTTTTTGTTTTTATCGCACTATACTAAATGCTACTGTGATTGAACACATGCGCTGTGTACACATCTCGCGAGGAATCCCGAGCTTATGTGCTGACTACATATTTTAACCTGTCAATGCATTTTATTTTTATTTCTGTGTACACCTATCCCCCGATTTAAACGTTTTTCTCAGGAACGTATCTACCGTGTAAATCGGGGGATAGGTGTATTGTGAATTTGTCACCGACCTGAGGCTGCTAGTTTGTGGCAACGGTCAATTGAAGGCGTAGCTTTGGTGGATAAAATACACGCTGTGAGTGAAGCTCTAGAACCTGGGAATGCCACTCAGTTGAGATCATTTATCGGCCTACTCATGTTTTATTAACGATTTATAAAGAATATAGCGGACATCCTAGCACCGTTTTACCTGTCGTTAAAGAAAATTTCAAAATGGCAATGGAAAAAGAACATCGAGTAATAACCAAGAGATGCAAGTCCTCTGAGGTAACCTTTATTTTTGCGTATCAATATCCTTCCTAAAAAATTCGTTTTTTTATTGTCACACCAATACCTCGATTTGCGTCGTTTCGTTTTGCGTTTTTTTCGAAGTTGCGTCGCTGCTTAATTTTTTACTGATTTTCACTGTGCGTCGTTAGATTTTCAAAGTTGCGTAATTTTGGATTCGAGTCTTTAATTTTTTTTTTTGAATTTTTTTTCCTAAAATATGGCAACACCTTTGTTTTTGATTGCGCCATTTTATTTTCACTTTGCGTCGTTTCAATTTGCGTCGTGTTTTTTTTTTTTGGAACGTAACCCCGACGCAAAGCGAGGTATGGGTGTACTTTTATATATTTGACTAGCCTTCTAACTTCACCTTGAATATCTGTTTAGCATAGACATGAAAGTGACAATTGTCTCTTAATGCTCCATCCGCAGCATCCAAGACGCCCCAACACTCTTGATTCTTCCATCAATCGCTAGCATAGAATATGTTGGGTGAAGAATTAGACAAATGCTACCATTGTATAATGTATTATACCACAAGATAGGAAACATAAGGATAGTTAAAATATCGCCATGGGATGATAGTTTTTTTTTTTAATTTTCCCTAGTATACGTGACAATGACAATTAAAACAAATTTATTGACAACTCAGTCAATATTTACAAATTGAGGAAGAGATCACAAAAATAATTAGAGAAAATAAAAAGATAGCGAAAACTGTATTCGAACCAGGGACATCGGGTTCTAAAGTCTAAAGCTTTCCCAGCTAGGCTATTTTGCCTTATTATATAATAATTTATAGAAGAATTTTTAATTTACAAATTTAAATTTTCAGCCGGGGAGTCTTCCCCACCGTACAAGTGTCCTCTTCCAGGCGATGTCCTCAATTCCAACACCCAGCCCCACCTGTACAGATAAATTCGGCACTTCGCTGACGCAAGGATGGCCGTCGTCCTCCTGCCCAGTCCCGAAGATACGAGGTATACGTGGTAAAGGCCATGATAATCACGGTGGTTAGTTAGCGACTGCTTTTACTGTAAGCATACCACATGTCTACACATGTGAAAAGCAGTTCGACTTTTGTACTTACAAATTTGCCATAGCCCCGTTTGATTACTTGCACTCGTTAGTGGGGTTGGACTTTTTCAAGAATCGGGGACCATTGGAGAATTCTTTTTAATCAGAAAAAGTGTCCAATGCGGGATTCAATCCCGGATCAAAATATATTAAATGTATTCCCTTTTTCTCTCTCGCTTCAATTTTGTTAATAAATTTATATTAGACGTAAAATACTAGCCTATTCAATACACAACCTTGAAACCTAATGTATACAAAAATGTAATAGGTATTGTGGCAACTAGCTTTAAAGGTTGGCTTTCTTCAGTCTAAGAAAGGGACAGCCAGGTAATAAAATACGTTTAAAAAATCATTTGGGGGTCGGTGGAAGGATGGTCTAAACCGTTGGTTTTCGACCGCTACGACCCGGGTTTGATTCCCGCATTGGGCACTTTTTTCTGATTTAAAAAAAATGTTCCAATGGCCCCTAATTCTTGCAAAAGTCCAACCCCACCAGCGAGTGCAAGTAACTAAATGGGGATCTGGCACATTTGTAAGTGCAAAGTCGAACTGCTTTTCACATGTGTAGATATGTGGTGTACTTACAGTAAAAGCAGTCGCTTACTTCTATACACCATGATTATCATGGCCTGTACCACGTATACTTAGGAATAAGCAATCTTTTAAATGACGGATTGTAGCGGACGAAATGATTTAGACCATCCTTCTACTGACCCCTCATGGGATGATGATAAATAGATATGAACGTGTGGATGTGTGAATGGATCGAGAATTTAACGCACCACATCGCGCGACCCCCCACCATCCCTCCCCTACAATTACCAGGGGATGCCTTTCCAGACCACTGCTCCTCCCCTTTCTATATTCAAATTGAAACTAAAATCTCTTCAGCCCCTGTGTTCCCACGCGACATCCAAGAATTGTCCCCATTTTCCCTTCGAAAGAGAGGACCATTACACTTTATGTTACATCGGGGTGTAAAACCTGCTTCTACTATCTAAAAGATGTGATTTTGTCACCATGTATAAAGCCGACATTTTTTACTCGAACAATGCACTTCTTTTTTGGCGTATTCGAAAGAGGTTTCTTGTTTGAATGTATGATATCAAAATCACTCTAAAGAGGTGGATAGCACCATTGTCTTAAGGAGATTTTTCTTTATTTTCATAGGTTGAACCTCTGCTATATTTACCTACATATACACTCATAGGCAAGATTTAAGAAAGTGAAAAGTTTTTGACGTCTTCGGATATCTTCATTTTTTTTAAGGAGACAAATGCGATTTTGTTCACACTTGGTTATCTCGTGTGTCTTCAATAAAGATCACTTTAATATCTTTCAGAGTTATTT
This sequence comes from Cordylochernes scorpioides, assembly GCA_030710605.1. Taxonomy (NCBI): domain Eukaryota; kingdom Metazoa; phylum Arthropoda; class Arachnida; order Pseudoscorpiones; family Chernetidae; genus Cordylochernes; species Cordylochernes scorpioides. The sequence goes on along the minus strand of CP092874.1, from coordinate 90,679,716 downwards.
TTTAAATGCCTATATACATGGTTAAAGGTACAACTTCCTTAAGTTTTGTCTATAAGTGTATCTTTCAGAGTTATTGTCTCAATCCCGATATAAATGCTAAAAGGTACAACTTCCTTAAGTTTTGTCCATGAGTGTATCTTTCAGAGTTATTGTCTGAATCCCGATATACATGCTAAAAGGTACAACTTCCTTAAGTTTTGTCCATGAGTGTATCTTTCAGAGTTATTGTCTCAATCCCGATATAAATGCTAAAAGGTACAACTTCCTTAAGTTTTGTCCATGAGTGTATCTTTCAGAGTTATTGTCTGAATACCGATATACATGCTAAAAGGTACAACTTACTTAAGTTTTGTGCATGAGTGTATCTTTCAGAGTTATTGTCTATATCCCGATATACATGATAAAATGTACAACTTCCTTAAGTTTTGTCTATGAGTGTATCTTTCAGAATTATTGTCTGAATCCCGATATACATGCTAAAAGGTACAACTTCCTTAAGTTTTGTCCATGAGTGTATCTTTCAGAATTATTGTCTGAATCCCGATATACATGCTAAAAGGTACAACTTCCTTAAGTTTTGTCCATGAGTGTATCTTTCAGAATTATTGTCTGAATCCCGATATACATGCTAAAAGGTACAACTTCCTTAAGTTTTGTCCATGAGTGTATCTTTCAGAGTTATTGTCTGAATCCCGATATATACATGCTAAAATATACAACTTCCTTAAGTTTTATCCATGAGTGTATCTTTCAGAAATATTGTCTGAATTCCAATATACATGCTTAAAGGTATAGCTTCCTTAAGTTTTGTCCATGAGTGTATCTTTCAGAGTTATTGTTTGAATCCCGATATACAAGGTATGTCCCATAAGTTCCCGGACTGGGTCCATAAAAAAATAAATAAATGAAAAATGTAAATAAATTTGACTGTTTATTATAGAAAAGATATCTGGCTACACGGTGGTACCAATATCGAGGCGGTACTTGCGCGCGCGCCAAGGTTATTCTAATTTATTTAAAGGTCACACCTAGCGCTGCGGCGATTTTACGATGGAACAAAAATTGAAGCAGAGGATTTGCATAGAATTTTGTGTGAAACTTCAAATATCAGCAACCGAAACTTTTCAAATGCTTAATAAAGCATTCCCCAATGACGCCCCAAAGAGAACAACTGTTTTTGAATGGCATTCTAGATTTAAAGCTGGCAGAATTTCCATTGAAGATGATCCTCGTCAAGGACGCCCAGAATTTCAAAGGACTGATGAAAATGTGCAAAAAATCACCGATTTGAT